>OY720450.1:22529868-22574868 GCA_963082715.1 Harpalus rubripes
ATGTCTGTAAGTGTGTGTGTGTGTGTATGTGTGTGTGTGTGTGTGTGTGTGTGTGTGTGTGTGTGTGTGTGCGTAACAAAATTTTCGTCTACGATAACTTCCATACTACAATTCTAAAAATTATAATTCTTTCGTATTTCTCTTCGTTACATCCATGTGAAGAGCTGATTAGATTTTGGTTAGAATTGGACAACCGGAAGTACCCTCATTTGAAGATTTTAACAGTTTTTCTTAAAAAAACTATGTTAAATATCATTTTTTCACATTTAATGTTATTATATATATTAAAGAATATTTTATTCTCTAAACGATTTGACTGCATTTTATACTTCATATTAAATGGATAAAGAGTTATAAAATTATAAAGAAATTAAATTTCATAAAGTAGCCATAGCTATGGAAACAGCTACTATATTAAGAAAATTTTGATTGAAAGATGTCAGTGTCAAGTGAAATTGACATAGTGTGTTTATCTTATAATTTTACTGGAAATATAGGTTCTTTTGCTATAAATTTTCGGTATGGAATTTGCATAAAATACATGCAACTGCTGGAAGGTAAAGTACAAGAAATATAATCTATAGCAAGGAACTTTCTGTATGAAATTTGTACAAAATATATAGAATTGACGGAAGGTAATGTGCTGGCCACATCAGATTTTTTATTTTTGTGTGATATGACCATTAATAAATACTCGACATGAAAATTCCTTATAACCCGATGCGAAAATTCATTATATTAAGCAAGATATGATTTGTAAAATTTTGCGATGAGTTTGTAACGTCACCCGTGGCAGACCAGTAGCACCAATGGGAATGGAAAATTAAATATTTCATAGTTGTTCATGTATTAAGAGCAATAACAGATAAATAACTTTTTATAAACTTTTCTAAATTAGAGTTTCAATAATCATATTTTAACTATGTTTATCTATTTAAGTTATAAATATTCAAATTCAGTTTAGAAACTCTCATCCTATTATGATAGTCGTGTCTGGGTTCACCCATGTCATACCATATCAGTGGTAATTGGTATCCAACGTCTCTGTATCTATAGTCACGACATTTACTTGTGATCATTAAGTCTAGAAATTATTATGCATACGTGCATGACTTTAAATACCTAGCCTATACACCCTGTACCCTTAAGATAATCCTGTCGTGAAGATTGCGCTTTGTTTTATATAGTCTGTATTAGTTTGTTACATCGAGCAGACGTCTGTAATCAGATAGTCAACATGTAAGAATTTAAGTTTTGGCTCGCGTTCTACGTAAGGCGAGTATTTTGGCTCAAGGATGCAACGGCATCTTTAGGAGTTAGTTATGTTGGTTTTAATTAGTAAAGAATAAGTTAATTATGTTAGTGCAAGTTGTAGTGTAATTATAATAATCATGTAAATAAAACTTTAGTTAGTCAGACAGTAAATATCAAGTCCTTAAATTATAAGTGTTCATCAAGTATAAAGTGTATGTGTGTTCTTCCTTTTCACCAACCAGTCAAAATAAAGAGTGTCATCGTTGGGGAAAACTGAAAGCAGTAGTAGCATCATCCTCTTCCGCACCCCCCTCGTGTTACATACTACAATAGCTATTTGTGTATTAAGAGCGCAAAATGGGACATTGTTGATTGAGATTTTGTTGCCGCGCGACGCAGGAGCGAGGCATTCTCTCGAAATCGACAATGTCCATTTGCGCTCGAAGCACACACAAGATTTTTTCTACAGTCGCCACAATGGGGTCCTCCACCATAACAAAAATTTATTTTTTATTTATTTTTACTTATCGGTATTTTCCATTCTTCTTGAGCTGTTGCTTCAATCTAATCTATGCATTTTATACTTTCGTTGTTGTAAATGAATGCCCTATTTTATTTTCACAGCAGTGCGGCATTTTGTTTGGCTATGTAAGTGGGTAATGTGTAACTACAGTACAGTGTCATTAATTCCTGACTAAACGTTTCCATTAAGAATGTAGCCAAGTAACATTTCTCAACATTGTATAGTTAGAAATTTGAGGAGCGAGCGTTTTTTCTACTTTGTCGCTCTAGAGCGGCAAAGTGACATTTTGCGTTGACAAAAGAGAGCGCAAATGGCTACTTTGTATATAGACTGTAGAAAAACATTGTTGTCAGCGAAAACGGGGAGCAACAGTATGCGAAAAACGATTTTCCCATCGGGCGTAAACATTAGGTCTGTTTGTTTCGCTACTTCGCGTCTACGGTTTACTGCCATGTCCATACAAAGTATATGGGAACGATAGTAAACGGTAGACAGAGAGTAGCGAAACGAACAAACCTATTGTTAATAACTTGTGTTAATAACATTATTATTCACAATTTTTAAATACGCTTTCAAAATGTTAACTTTTGTTATCAAGATTTCTTGAAAATATTTTGTTGGTAGGATTTTTAAAAGTCACCAATAATGTTAATAACATTTGTTAGTAACTTCTGTTTATAACATTTGTTATTAGCATGTATTACTTTTTCTATTAACATGTTGATAACATAAATTTTGCGAGCGGTCTGGAGGCGGTCTAGACTCTAGACTCTAGTCTAGATCAAAGGATGTTGATAACAAAATGTTACAAACAAATTATTTTTGATAGTAACAGTAACAGTGTTAACAATCTTAATAAGGTAGAAACTATCCCCAAAAATAAAGAAAAATATTATATCTCTTATACATACGGGTAGTACGAATATAACAGATTTCAAGTTATGGTAGACACCCAGTATATTTTATTGTGTTATAAAATAGGTATTAAATTTTCTTACTATTCAGAATATTCCCCAAATAATGTAAGTACGTATTTAAAGTAGTCCCGGCGGGTAAATATTTAAGATACATAGATAAGAAAGTCTGAAAAACAAATAATGTTATTATGATAACGCATTTATTCATTTACTCGTATTATGTTAAATATCATACCGTATTCATTTGCTCATAATCTACACCAAACATTGTGAACAGACCAGTAACACAATACTGTTGAAATGGAGAAGAATCATCACATAGAGCTTGCCCCAATTTTGAAACTGATTCTTTAAAAGGGGTTAATTCATACATTTGTTCTTCATTGCATATTGTCTAAAAAATAAAGAATATATAAATGTAAAAAGAAATAGTAAACTTCAGTAATTATAAGGTAGCGTATTTTAAATTAAGAGTTTTAGTAAAAAGAAAATTATGAAGTATTAATTTATTACAACGCGACGCCACTGGCCCGAATCAATTATTATCGAAAAAATTCGATGAATTCGGGAGAGCTAAACCTGCTATTCATTTTTACCTTCCGTCACCTTTAGGTAAGGAAGGTATTGTCTTTGGTCAAAAAATTCGATGATGAGTTTTTAATCAATAAGCACGTTTTAGGGCCCCTAGAATACGAATTTACTATTTTTACGATGATGTCTGTATGTGTGTGTGTGTGTGTGTGCGTGTGTGTGTATGTATGTGTGTCCGTGTGTGTGTATGTAACAAAATTTTCGTCTACGATAACTTGTGTGTGTGTGTGTGTGTGTGTGTGTGTGTGTGTGTGTGTGTGTGTGTGTGTGTGTGTGTGTGTGTGTGTGTGTGTGTGTGTGTGTGTGTGTGTGTGTGTGTGTGTGTGTGTGTGTGTGTGTGTGTGTGTGTGTGTGTGTGTGTGTGTGTGTGTGTGTGTGTGTGTGTGTGTGTGTGTGTGTGTGTGTGTGTGTGTGTGTGTGTGTGTGTGTGTGTGTGTGTGTGTGTGTGTGTGTGTGTGTGTGTGTGTGTGTGTGTGTGTGTGTGTGTGTGTGTGTGTGTGTGTGTGTGTGTGTGTGTGTGTGTGTGTGTGTGTGTGTGTGTGTGTGTGTGTGTGTGTGTGTGTGTGTGTGTGTGTGTGTGTGTGTGTGTGTGTGTGTGTGTGTGTGTGTGTGTGTGTGTGTGTGTGTGTGTGTGTGTGTGTGTGTGTGTGTGTGTGTGTGTGTGTGTGTGTGTGTGTGTGTGTGTGTGTGTGTGTGTGTGTGTGTGTGTGTGTGTGTGTGTGTGTGTGTGTGTGTGTGTGTGTGTGTGTGTGTGTGTGTGTGTGTGTGTGTGTGTGTGTGTGTGTGTGTGTGTGTGTGTGTGTGTGTGTGTGTGTGTGTGTGTGTGTGTGTGTGTGTGTGTGTGTGTGTGTGTGTGTGTGTGTGTGTGTGTGTGTGTGTGTGTGTGTGTGTGTGTGTGTGTGTGTGTGTGTGTGTGTGTGTGTGTGTGTGTGTGTGTGTGTGTGTGTGTGTGTGTGTGTGTGTGTGTGTGTGTGTGTGTGTGTGTGTGTGTGTGTGTGTGTGTGTGTGTGTGTGTGTGTGTGTGTGTGTGTGTGTGTGTGTGTGTGTGTGTGTGTGTGTGTGTGTGTGTGTGTGTGTGTGTGTGTGTGTGTGTGTGTGTGTGTGTGTGTGTGTGTGTGTGTGTGTGTGTGTGTGTGTGTGTGTGTGTGTGTGTGTGTGTGTGTGTGTGTGTGTGTGTGTGTGTGTGTGTGTGTGTGTGTGTGTGTGTGTGTGTGTGTGTGTGTGTGTGTGTGTGTGTGTGTGTGTGTGTGTGTGTGTGTGTGTGTGTGTGTGTGTGTGTGTGTGTGTGTGTGTGTGTGTGTGTGTGTGTGTGTGTGTGTGTGTGTGTGTGTGTGTGTGTGCGTGCGTGCGTGCGTGCGTGCGTGCGTGCGTGCGTGCGTGCGTGCGTGCGTGCGTGCGTGTGTGTGTAGCAAAATTTTCGTCTGCGATAACTCTAATACTACAGTTTCAAAAATTATAATTTTTCCGTATACTTCTTCGTTACATCCATATGAAGAGCTGATTAGATTTTGGTTACAATTGGTCAACCGGAAGAACCATCATTTGAAGATTTTAACAGTTTTTCTTGAAAAAACTATGTTAAATATCATTTTTTCACATTGAATGTTATTATAAATATTAAAGAATATTTTATTCTCTATACGATTTGACTGCATTTTATACTTAATATTAAATGGATATAGAGTTAAAAAATTGTAAAGAAATTAAATTTCATAAAGTAGCTAATAGCTATGAAAACAGCTACAATTACTACGTTTACATGCAGTTTTGAAAATGGTTTCAGTTTTCAGTCAAAATTACGCGAACTGTTTACATGCAATATTCAAAACAGGTTTACAGATTGATTTGAAAACGGTTTCGGAGCATGCGCATTTGTCTTATGCAAGTGACAGATCCTCTTCACTCCAAATTTTTCGTTTTGTCATTATTCCATTTAGTTTTTCTTTTTTGTACCACTACGCACTAAAACTACACAACTGTCAGTTTATTAGTAGACTAGTATCATCAAGTAACACAAGCGACGAAAACATTATGCTATGTACGCATGCGCAATGTCGAAACTGAATTTTAAGTGTTTACATAAGTAGTTTTGAAACTAGTTTTCAAGTCAAACCTATGCATTTTAGTTTTGGTTCGAGATAACTCAAAACCGTTTTGGCACTGTATACATGGCGTTTTCAAAACTAAAAACGTTTTGAAAATGGTTTGAAAACTGCATGTAAACTCAGTATATATTAAGAAAATTCTGATTGAAAGATGTCAGTCAAGTGAAATTGACATAGTGTGTTTGTCTTATAATTTTATTGGAAATATAGAATCTCTTGCTTTCTGTATGAAATTTGTATAAAATACATACAACTGCTTTAAGGTAATGTACAAGAAATAATAATAATAATAAATCTTTTATTTCTGCTGATACATTACACTGTATATAGAAAACGTCAGAAAATAATAATTTAAGACATAAATTTTCTGTATGAATTTGCATAAAATATATGCAGCTGTCGGAAGGTAATGTACAAGAAATAGAATATTTAATTTAGCAAGGAACTTTCCGTATGAAATTTGTACAAAGTACATAGAACAAACGGAAGGTAATGTGCTGGCCACATTAGATTTTTTTAAAATAAGACACTACTTTTTTATGATCTCGAAGGTATACAAAGTATTTCTACGAAAAAGATGTGGGTTAATAAAAAAATACCTATTTTATATTTACGGTTTTAGTGCCGATATTATTTCGGTTCGGTTATGTTTTTCGGTTACAGAACGAATTGATTTTTTGTATCGGTTTCCGGATTCCATATTTGAAAAAATGCAATATAGGCTTCGGTTTTCGGTTACGGTTTCATAACAAGTCAAATATCGGTGCGGTTTTCGGTTATGGTTTCGTTACGGTTCGGGTCCCTGAACACAAGTGACGTTTAAATTAGGAAAATACTTTTTAAAAGTATGTACATATACACTGAGTTTACATGCAGTTTTGAAACCGTTTTAAAACGTTTTTAGTTTTGAAAACGCCATGTGTACAGTGTCAAAACGGTTTTGAATTATCTCAAACCAAAACTAAAATTCATGGGTTGCATTTGAAAACTAGTTTCAAAACTACTCATGTAAACACATAAAATTCAGTTTCGATACTGCGCATGCGTACAGAGCATAATGTTTCTGTCGCTTTGTGTTACTAACCTTCAAATATACTGACAGTTGTTTAGTTTTAGAGAAGTAGTGGTACGAAGTAAAAAACAAAAATTAAAATAATGGCAAAACGAAGTATGAAGAGGATCTGTCACTTACATCAATTAAATGCGCATGCGTCGAAACTGATTTCAAATCAATTTTTAAACTTCTTTTGAAAACTGCATGTAAACAGTTTTGCATAATTTTGACTGAAAACTGAAAACTGAAACCATTTTCAAAACTGCATGTAAACGCAGTAATAATCTACTTTACGAGTATATACCGGGTGGTGGAGGTTACAGAAAAAGTTGTTTGGTTTCTTCGCAATTTTAAAAAAAGATTCAAAATTTATATTAATTAGTAGCAACAGCCTTAATACTTGCTTTCTTTTTCTTCTGTTTTTAATAATTTAATGTAATGACCAACGTCAATCTAACTTATGGTAAATAAATACCGTATTTTTCTATTTCTACCAAAATAATTCCTTAAACAAATACATATTTCTCATTTGAATAAACATTCTTTATTAAATTTGCTTTTTACTTTGCACTCTCCAGTTCATGCTGTAAACTGAACAAGAGAAGCAGGAAATTGCATTGTTTGTAATCCAAAAGACAAGTAGTTGTTTTTTATTTATATATATCTACATTGACCAATACACTTGCACACGACACACGATGTTTCCAGGCGGATTCGTCCAAATTTCATAGGGATTATACGAAGTAAATTCTTTAAAAAAAGTTACTTTAATAATTAGGAACCAACATAAATGTACCTAATTTATACTGACGAGGAATTTTGAACGAAAAACTTCTAGGAGGAAGAATAGTCTAAAACCGTACTTATTTACTGAGAATTGATAGTATTTTTACTTTTAATTTTCATGATATTATCTCTCATATCATAACAAATAATCAGCATTAGATTTGTACCGAGGTATTTACGAAATAGGTAGGTAGATATATTATTTATTCGTGTTCGTTCTCACCCTTGTTTCTTTGCTTGTCTTTACAAATCTAAATATCCACGGCGACAAGGATATTGATACATTATTACTATGTTATTAACATATAATTTTTATTGATAAATGTGTCCGGTTATGGTTCTAATGACCCCCAAATAAATCGTCATTACAGAGAAGTTAAATATGGTGAAACAAGTAGTGGAATTTAGTGATTCTGAAACGAATACAACTCTTCTCAACGAGCACAGCGAGTTTTGGAAACTGCAAGAAGTTTCAAAATTATGTTTTCCGCATGTGTTGCGAAAATATTTTTTTTTACAAATCTATTAAAAGTGGGCTCTTTAATATTTGTTTTTAGCGTTAAAAATGTCATTTTATGACACCAGTGTTAAAAGTGAAAGATCATTGTTACTTTTGACACTAGTGTTAAAAGTAAATGTCAAAAAATTATTAGAAATACAAATTTAAATTAAAAAATAGTGTTTGTAGAAAAAATAGTGTATGATATAGGTGTTAAAAGTGAGTTTATTGTGTTCGAAGGTTTGGATCACTCCGCTTCGCCTCGTGTTCCAAACTTCCTTCTCACAAAATAAAATGTCACTTTTAACACTTATATCACAAATAACTATGTCTGTCTACGTAAACGAAAAGTGAAATTTTACATACTTATTTTCAGATGAAAAATGACACTTTTCAGAAGTTTATCACTTTTCGTCCGCAAACCTTTTTCGTCCGTAAAGCTTTTCGTCCGCAAAACCTTTTTCGTATGCTACGCCATCATTTTTCGTCCACAAACCTTTATCATCCACTAAGCCTACTAGGATTTGATATTATTGTAATTGTGTGTACTACCCTTCTAGATCTATTATTAGTAAGGTTGACAGAAAAATGTAATATGCACCTCGGCAAAAAATGCGTATTATAGCAGAGCTTGTCTGCTTTACCTCGGCTTCGCCTAGGTAAGCAAACTCAAGTTCTGCTATAATATGCAATTTTTCGTCCTAGGTACATAAATAACTATTTCTGCAATCGTCCATAAAAATAAGAAAAATTACGAAATGTAGGAAGTCTAAATTTTTGACATGCCATGTACTACTTCAGCTGCTAAACATGGTATTTTTAAACATTCATGGCAATTGATTTCTTTACAATAAAACAAACATCTTATGTTTTAATTATTTCTCGCATTTGGAGTTTGAACGCACTTATTTTGCGCACAATTGTAGAAAAATAACTTGCTACATATTTTCTGTTTCTGAATAAAAATTACATATTCTCTTATTGATGAATAAGTTTTATGTTTTATTCTTAAACAATTTTTGGCGACTGGAGAAATTTTAATATTTGAGATTGGTTTGCCTGCATACACAAAATATCTAGACATAGCTGACAAAATATGAAACATAAATCAGTCACCAAGCTAACCAAAAATTTCCCTTAACGGAAATTGTCTACTATTTTTATGAAGAAATAATATAAATGGAAACAGAAACAGAGAAAATAGTATAAAAAAAACACTCGTTACAAAACTTTATTCAAACATTGTAGCTTTAGCCATATATGCTTTAATGGTACAAAATTTCCATTAAGTATTTCTATATTTTTACCTTCCGTCATACCTTTAGGTAAGGAAGGTATTGCTTTTCATCAAAAAATTCGATGGTTATTTTTTAATGAATAAGCACGTTTTAGAGTCCCTAGAATAAGATTTTACTATTTTTGTGATTATGTATGTATGTATGTGTGAATGTGTGCATGTGTGTGACGATTATTTCTCCGTCGATAACTCCAACACTGCAATTCTAAAAATTATAATTCTTTCGTATTCCTCTTTGTTACATCCATATGAAGAGCTGATTAGATTTTGGTTATAATTGGTCGACCGGAAGTACCTCCAATTGAAGATTTTAACAGTTTTTCTTGAAAAAACGTTGTTAAATATCATTTTTTTCACATTTAATGTTATTATAAATATTGAAGAATGTTTTATTCTCTATACGATTTGATTACATTTTATACTTCATATTCAATGGATATTGAGTTAAAAATTATAAAGAAGTTAAATTTTATAAAGCAACCAGCTATGCAATAATACTGGAAACAGCTAATATAATTTAAAAATTTCTGATAGACAGATGTCAATGTCAAGTGCGATTGACATAGTATGTTTGTTATAATTTTACTGCAAATATAGAATCAATTCTAAGAATTTTTCTATATGGAATTTATACAAAATATATAGAACTGAGAAAAGGTAATATACTGGAAATATAGAATCTTTCGCAAGAAACTGTGTGTATGGAATTTGTATAAAATGCAACTGACGGAAGGTAATGTGCTGGCCACATCAGATTTTTTTGTTTGAATTCAAATGTAGCACCCTAACAACAGTAGCGCCATCATTACCTACAGTATTTCCCCGGATTGAGTTTACAAGAAGAAAAAAATTCTTATTTTTAATTTTTGAAAAAATGCCAAGAGAAGAAAAATTTTTGGTTGATTTAAATAAAAATAAAAATATCATCACGGTTTTATTATCTATTGCTGGGTGTGCCAATCTGCTTTGTACACAGATATCGGTAATGATGAAATATTGATTTAAAACGCATGATTCAGCAATGTTCTTTTATTATAATGTTTTTTTCGTATTTTGTCCTAATAATACTGTTATTACATTGCATCAAACATCATTTTAGTTAGCTTTGAAATATTGACAAATGATTAAATGTCAAAAATAATTCTTATTATTAAAATTATTATTATTATTATTATTATTATTATTATTATTATTATTATTCAAAATTCTTTGAATTTGTGATTTGCTGATGCCTAATAGGAGAGATCGTCTTCATAAAGACAATTTTCGATGAGTTCGTACTGTATCTTACTAGTAATGTGAAGAATACCTTCTTACTTTATGATAATAAGAATTACATTTGTCAATATTTCAAAGCTAACTAAAATGATGTTTGATTCAATGTAATAACTGTATTATTAGGAGGACAAAATAAGGAAAAAAGCGTTATAATAAAAGAACCTTACATTAATTAAAACTGAATCATGCGTTTTAAATTAACCAAAAAATTTTCCTCCCTTGGCATTTTTTCGAAAAATCAAAAATAAGAATTTTTTCCTCTTGTAAACTCAATCCGGGGACATACTGTATATTAAACTACGTGTTTTCTTTATTTCTGTATTCATTATTAATAATTTTGATAAGGGGAGTTTTCATAAAATTAAATGAAAATGTATGCAGATACCCCTACAATTAATTGTTTATCTCAGATAATTTAAGACTTTCAAGAACACATATCAATGCTCTTAGATTTTAAAAAAAATGTGCTGGCCACATCAGATTTTTTTAATAAAATAAAAATAAATTGAATTTTTTTACATTTTTTTATGCACTTATTTATCTGCAACGAGCAGCGAGACGATTATGTATGATTTTAGCTGAACATTAAATATGCTACAAATTTTTTAAGAATGGTACTATAATAAATCAAATTGATAGTACAACCATTCTCTATAATAACCCATTGCGGGGATATGATGAAACAAAATATTCAACAAATAAGGACAATTTTATAATTTTATAGAAACTCTTGTTACTAAATATTCGATCCGTTTTTCCGGAATTATAATGTACCTCAATCAATGTGCACATTATTGTTCACCTACGTCACAAAGTGATATTTGATATTATATGGAGTAGTGCAAAATATATAATACGCAAAATATCTTCGGAAATTAATAAATGCGGGAATGCGGTTATTTGCGATAATGGTGATGATACTCGGGAAATGACCACAAAAGAACAGATGAATATTTGTGTTCGCTACATTACATCTGGAAAACTTCCAAAAGAAGTATTTTTATTTTTAAAAAGAACTGGTTAAAAAGAAATTATATTTATGTTTTAAATATGTCAAAAATTTAAATGCAGAATCTCTCTGCCAAAAATTATTTCGTTCTAAAAGTGTGCCCTGTTGCGACCTCCCTCTTAAAAATACCTAGTGACGTCCCTGCCAATTACCTGGCATTACTGAAATAATGTATGCCTTAGGGTACGTTCTAAAACTTTACCCTGGAGTATTGTACAGAATACAGGTGTCTCATTTTCGATGTTTCTTTTAGGTATCTCGGGTAATATTAATGACAGAACAAAACCGTTTGTACATTCCATACTCAACTTTTCCAGAAAAGTTTAATAGTCACCACAGGAATTTTCGATCTTCTTTTGTTTCTAAACTACAGGCAAAAACTCGTTTTTCGCTCATTTTGAAAATATATCATATTTTAATAGTTATGATAGAGAAAAATTATATTTATAAAAATTTTACCGTTTTTTTAGATAGAATAAAATGGTTAAATTAGATTTGTTGAAAACTTAATAATTCTCGAGATATAACACAAACTTATGATTTTTTAAATAGAAACTTATATGTTGAAAATAGTCTCGTCTTTTTGCTTATTTTATAAGTTTTTCAGTGATATACAAGTCTACATTCTTTTGTTTTAAACATTAATAAAAGACGAATTATTAATTTATTGAGGTAAATATATTAGAAATTATTAAGAAACAAATGAAAAAATTTATTACAGATCATCATTTGTTTATTTTGTTTCTACCTATATCCATTATGTTTTAAAAATTATTCTTAATCAATCATTTTCAGGTTAGTTAAATTACTATTTATCGACGTTACAGTTGACTTTGACACAACCCGAAAAAAATGGTTTAATATGCTTTTGAAGTAAATAAATTGAAAAAATGAGTAAAACTGAAACAAATACTATTACAAATACGCAAATGATGAACTGTAATAGATTTTTTCATTTGTTTCTTAATAATTTTTAATTTTTTTATCCCAATAAATTAATAATTCATCTCTTATTCAAGTTTAAAACAAAAGAATGTAGACTTGTTATATATCATTGAAAACATAAGCAAAAAGACGAGACTATTTTCAATCAATATAGGTTCTCATTTAAAAAATCATATTCCCATTAAAAAACCTAATTGCGTTGTTGACTTTTTTTATTTTCATAATCTTCATAATGATGTACAAATATTTTAATTTCTTGCCTTGTAGTAGTTTGATCTGAGAATTTTTACAGCAAATTATTTTATATGCATTTCTTTATCTCTAAATCTATAGAAGATATAATAATGAATTTATATTTATCGAATAAACAATTTAACGTTTTTTAATATAAGTATGTACATAAATTTTCGATAAATAACATTTAGATGATTTTTTTCTTGTAACTACTACTTACGGTTGTCCAATTGTTGCCAAAACTTAATTAACTCTTCCCATTATTGTTAGATTGAGGAATCCGTAGTTAAAAATGTCTTGTCTTATAGTATTTGAGAAATCGTGGATCCAATATTCACACACACAGACACACACACACGCACACACGCGCACACACAAACGCGCGCGCACGCGGACATCATCGTAAAAATGTTATAATCGGTCGAAATCCCACGCGGTCGAAATGTACTCCCACCACTTTGTCCGTTCTGCAGAAATACAAATATTTCCACGCCGTCGAATCCCACACGGTCGAAATGTTACACGATACAAATGAGTACGTTCCGCGCGGTCGAAATTCACGAGGTCGAATTCCCACGCGGTCGAAATTCCACGCGGTCGAAATTCCACGCGGTCGAAATCCACGCGGTCGAAATCCCACGCGGTCGAAATGTACCCCTACCACTTTTGTATCGTGTAACATTTCGACCGGGTGGTATTCGACGGCGTGGAAATATTTGTATTTCGGCAGAACCGACAAAGTGGTGGGAGTACATTTCGACCGCGTGGGATTTCGACCGCGTGGAGTTTCGACCGCGTGGAATTTCGACCGCGTGGGATTTCGATCGCGTGGGATTTCGACCGCGTGGATTTCGACCGCGCGGAACGTACTCATTTGTATCGTGTAACATTTCGACCGGGTGCAATTCGACGGCGTGGAAATATTTGTATTTCGGCAGAACGGACAAAGTGGTGGGGGTACATTTCGATCGCGCGGGATTTCGACCGCGTGGATTTCGACCGCGTGGAATTTCGACCGCGTGGAATTTCGACCGCATGGGATTTCGACCGCGTGGATTTCGACCGCGCGGGATGCTTCGCTTAAAACGTGCTTATTCACTAAAATCTGAATATGTGATTTTTAGCATGAATTCAATACCTCTCTTAAAACGGTAAAAGTATTGTAAAAACAATTTTTCTCTAACTTTCATAAATAAGATATGATATATTTTTAAAATGAGAGAAAAACGAGTTCTTGTCTGTAGCTCAGAAATAAATGAAGATCGAAAATTTATGTTATTTATGTGTGTGGTGACTATTAAACTTTTCTCGAAAAGTTAACCCTGCAGTGTACAAACGGTTTTGATCTATCGTTAATATTAACCGAGATACCTTAAAAAAACATTGAAAATGAGACAGCCCGTACAGAGTAAAATCACGTGATTAGGAGTGTCCCTTTATTTTGGAACGGTTTCGAGAGCAATACACTTTTGTCAAATTGATGAAATTAAATTTTCTTTTCTTATTGTATTTGTGGTAAATAAAAGCTCTTTGCTAGGTATTATATGTGCAAGTATTATATACTCTTCTAAATTAATATCCACACAAACATATGTTATTCACGTACTATACGTCAAACCGTGCGTCAAACGTAAACAAAGAATTGCCGCTAAACATTTTCTTGTTGGAGTACGTTCGTACCCTACTATACTCGTATAAGTAGGGTACGTAGAGTAAACTCTGGAGTATACACATTTAGTTTTGGAACATCTCGGGCGTATGCTAAAAGAGTATGCTCTTTGTTTTTGGAACGATATTGAGCGTACTCTATACTCCAGAGTAAAGTTTTGGAACATAGGTACCCCTATTAATACATTTAAACTACGTTACTTAACAACCATTACAATGAAAAAAGGAAAAACCGAAATTATTAAAAGAAAACAAACAAACAGTAACATGATCAAAACTAACACTCAAAACTCACGCTTTGATCAGTACGTAGGTACCCATATTTGTTAGTTTTCGAAACACACATTAACATAACCATCTTGACTCTTTCAACAACATTCTTCCTAACGTCATTATGAAAATTTTTAAATTAATTATAAAATTTTAACATTTTTTATATTTACCTCAAAGACGACGGAAGCAAATGAAATGATAAAAGTAAATATTGGATTAAAGTTATGTAAAATTAACGCTGCAGGTGCAAAATTATGTGCTATAGAAATTTTGTTATTGTATTCTGGTCGGGTTGAACATAAAACAAAGAATGCTGTAGTTCCCATTGAGTGTCCGATGAAAACGACAGATTTTTCTTCAGTAACATTCAGAATATAATCTATTACTGCCGGTAAATCGTAATAACCTAATTCATGGAAACTAAAACAAACATCACAGTACATAACTAAAGATAAATGTATAAATTCAATCAAATATCAATATCAAAGAAGTTTCCAAAATGTACGAGAGTAATACAAAAAGTAATATAGCAAATTCAATATTATGCGATATATAATTCAGTTAAAGCATCGATATTCGTTAAATGATTTTTAAAACATTTCTAATCACTTGTGCACTCTTTTCTATTAATTCAAACAAGTCCATATTGTTGCAACATTTTTTGATTAATTTTACGAGGTTTTATATCATTCGGCACTAAAAATTTCATGATTGGGGCTTGAGACCCGCAAAATAGCATGCGATATAAGCGAAATTATATCGCAAATTATCGTTTCGTTTAACAAAAAAAAGAAGTTCTTGATATTTTTGGTAAGGATGAAAAAGTTGGTCTGAGAAATATTGCTTGTGATATATTTACCTACCTGAAATCCCAAAACTTTTTGTCAGTGTCTGGGTTTAAAGTTCTACGTTTTCTGGAATATGTATTACCCCGAACGTTATTCATCCAAACATCATAGCCCTCATTAGCCAATAAAAATGCTACAAATATATATATATATATATATATATATATATATATATATATATATATATATATATATATATATATATATATATATATATATATATATATATAAATAATATTCTCTCCTATAATTATAAAAAAGGAGACTATGGTTTGTTATACGAGTTATTAAGCGACGTTGACTGGCAATGTTTAGAATCTTACACTGATGTGAATGATGCGTTGGATAAATTCTATTCAATTATTTATAATATTTTTGATACATGCTTTCCTAAAACTGTAATACGTAGAAATAAGTATCCCGTATGGTTTACAAAAGAAATTAAAGGTCTTATACGAGAAAAAGAACACTATAGAAAGCTATATAAAAAGTATGGTTTAGTTTATTATTTTGAAAAAGCTAAAAATTTAAGATCGATTGTAAAAAAATTAATTAAAAATTCGTATAAACAGTATCTTAATAATGTTCAAAATAGCATTGCGTCTGACTCTAGCAATTTCTGGGATTTCATTAACACTAAGAAGGATGCTAAGAGAATTCCATCAACAATGTATCATAACGATGAGCAGTATACAAATGGCGCAGAGATTGCTGAGGCATTTGCAAACTATTTTAAGAGCGTATACAATACAGATAATACAAACATTGATTATTCCAATTTTAGTATCGATTCATCTATTTGCGATTTGATACAGGTGTCTGAAATTACAATGAGTGAAATATCAAAATCAATAACTGCACAGAAAAATACTAAATCTGTAGGACCTGATTGTATACCTGTATATATTTTTAAGGGTTGTTCCGATTTATTCTTATATCCCCTACATATAATCTTGAATTTAAGTTTAAAGACGAATATTTTTCCAAATAAATGGAAATTGTCTAAAATTATTCCAATTTTTAAATCGGGTGATAAAAACAAAATTACTAACTACCGTCCTGTGTCATGTTTAGATTGGCCTTCCAAATTTTATGAATATATTCTGCATCAACGAATTCAAACCCAAACAAGTAATTACATTAGTAAATTTCAGCATGGTTTTGTATCTCGAAGGTCAACTGTTACTAATCTTTTCAACTTTGTACAATATTTATATGATGCTATAGTTGATAAAAAACAGGTCGATGTCATTTACACTGATTTTTCGAAGGCATTCGACACTGTAAATCACAAAATTTTGTTATATAAATTATATTTAATAGGGTTTTCTAGTAATCTGTGCTCTTTGTTGCAATCATATTTAAATAACCGTATGCAGTATGTTAATTGTAATGGGTATAAATCATCAAAATTTGTAGCATTTTCTGGGGTCCCGCAGGGCTCTATCCTAGAGCCCCTTCTTTTCCTACTGTTTGTGAATGACATAATCAATGAATTGGAATACTGTCACTGCTTAATGTACGCAGATGACTTTAAGTTATATTGTGAAATCTCAAATGTACATGACTGTCATTCACTTCAATTCGATCTTAACAAAATACTGATGTGGTCTGTCAAAAACCAGCTTAATTTTAATGTCACTAAGTGTCAAGTAATTAGTTTTAGCAGGAAACATACAAATATCACTTTCAATTATCATATGAATAATCTGGTTTTACAACGTGTTACTCTTGTTAAAGATCTTGGTCTATTACTGGACTCAGGATTGACTTTAAAATGTCATATCGAAGCAATGATCACTAATTGTTATAAAACCTTAGGTTTCGTGTTACGAATCACATATGAATTCAAAAATATTTCCTGCTACAAGTCCCTATATTATTCGTTAGTTTTAAGTAAGTTAGATTATGGTAGTATCATATGGAACCCTTCACAGCAGTATCTGATCAATGCTATCGAGGGTATTCAAAAGAAATTTGTAAAAACTGTTTGTTATAGATTATTTGGCTACTGGCCACAGGGTGAATATGTGCAGCTGTTAAATAAGTTTTCCCTAGAACCTTTAATAAATCGGCGAACTAAACAGGAAATTATATTTTTATATAAACTAATAAATTATTTTGTTGATGTTCCTGAATTATTAAAGCTGCTTAATTTTTATATAAATAACTCCAATACTCGTTTGGAACAAACTTTTGTTTGCAGTTTCTCACGAACAGAATACCACCTTAATTCACCTCTAAACACCATGTGCCGTAAATATAATAATTACTGCAAAGATTTAGATTTCTCTGATAATATTAGGACTTTTAAATATAAGCTACATGAATTATTTTCAATATAATAAATGTATTGTATCTTGTCTCAAATTTCCTACAACGCATAATGCATTCATGTAACAATACTTGTATAGTTATTATTTTCATGATACTTATTTGTACATTTGTAATGCTGTCATGTAACAATACTTGTATGTTTATTTTTTTTTTTATGATACTTAGTTGCATATTTGTACTGTATGTTTTCTCATGTATTTTTATATGATGTTATTCTGTAATTGGGGCATAGTCCCTGTTGAATAATAACACTAATAATAATAATAATAATAATAATAATAATATATATATATATATATATATATATATATATATATATATATATATATATATATATATATATATATATATATATATATATGTAAGATTGTCGACTCCAGGGTGTAAATGAACTAAGTACATTAAATTTAACAAATAAGGTATGACTTTTCAATATAACTCTTGTTTTCCGAAAGTACCTTGATTACAAAAATTTAAAAAATTCGTGTTATTTATAGAACTTCAACCTCTTGTATGAATAGGACCTATGTTCATATGACATTTTTGGCTCAAAATGACCTCAGGAATAAGCTGTTAAAGTTTGTTACACTATCCTGAAACACCCTGTATATATATATATATATATATATATATATATATATATATATATATATATATATATATATATATATATATATACTGAGTGATCCAAAATGATTGAAAGTCAAGTGATGTGAAAAAGTTCTGATTATGATCAAAATTATTTTTCAGGGAAAATTATATCCATAATTCAATTCTTGATACCTATTCAAAATTAATTTAAGATATCAAAAATTCGAATTACGGACATGTTATTTAAGGAGATGTGATATCCATAATTCAATTCTTGATGTCCATAATTAATTTAAGGCATCAAAAATTCGAATTCTGGGCATGTTATTTATGGAGATGTGATATGCATAATTCAATTCTTGATATCAAAATTAATTTAGGTCGTAAAAAATTCTAATTTTTGACATCTTAAATTCGATTTCTGGACATGTTATTTATGGAAATGTGGTATCCATAATTCAATTCTTGATATCCAAAATTAATTTAAGGCATCAAAAATTTGAATTCTGGACATGTTATTTATGGAGATGTGATATCCATAATTCAATTCTTCATATTCAAAATTAAGAATATCAAAAATGGAATTACAGATATTAAAAATTCAAATACAGATATCCAAAATTGAATGTTAAATTTACTTTTTGATGTCAAAAATTCAGTACCATTTTCAGATGTCTAAAATTTAATTTTTAATATCTATAAATGTATTTTTGATATCCTTTATTCAATTCTGGATATCTGATATTCAATTTTTGACATCCTAAATTATTTAAGGATGTCTGAAATTAATTTTAGACGACCTTAATTATTTAAAGATGCCCATAACTCAATTATTATATTTTTTAATAATTAAGGATATCTGAAATTAACTTTTTGACATCTTTAAATAATTTAAGGGGTCTTTAAATGTAGAATATATAATAAAACGGCGTTCCATAGTTTTGTGAAAAATAATTAAGGGAGGCACCATCCTATATATTAGTTTGTGATATAATTTTGCTGAAAATAGAAAGTGTAATAGACCTTTTCAATTAAAGATACAACGATAGAAGATATATGCGCAATGGGAATCTGCGCGCGCATAGTAAGAACAAATGCCATGAGATCCATGGCAGTTGTTTCTAAAAAAATTAGACGTAGACCCGGGTGCTAGAAACAGAGTGGTATCTATGTGTTACTTAACTGCCTGGTACCTCCTAACATGTCGGTACCTTTTTACGGCGTGCTAGAAACGAATGTTGGCTGTTGCTTCGTAACAGATCGGTATCAGTTAGTTATGGCACAAACCAATGAAATATGATGTGTTCTTCCACAATTCACTAGATGGCAACACTATCTGAATGTCAAGTATGTCAAAAAAATATACATTTTTGAGGTTACATTCAAGCAAAAAATTATATTTTTCGCGTTTCTCTGCTTATAAATATTAAATCATACTTATTATTTTAAAATATAAGAGAAAGCTAAAGAAAGTAATGTCACGTCTTTTGAGAAAAATCATTTAATAAATATAGTTTTAAGGGCAATGCCTTGTTGTCTCCAAGTTAGACAGGGGTTTGTAGGTGAGAGACGAGGTAGCCGGTGGGTGGAGCCGTTCAATTGCCCTACTCCTAAATATTTTTGCTGTAGGCGTATTTATCTCAGTACCCCACTGATCGCCAAAGGGGTCTGTTGCGCTTCTTTGGAAGATATGTTTTTTTACATCTGTTAAAAAAGTCCTTTTTTCATTCAAATTTTTATAAACTATGTCTTTTTTTAATACATGAAAGTGAAAAAGTGCACTTATTTTAACGTTGTGGAGAAATAATTTATTGCAGACGGAAAAAAAATTGTATGCAATTCGAACATACTTTTTACTCTTGTTGCATAAATAACTATAATCAACATTTAAGCTATGTCAAATCCCATGCATTTTATTCGCTTTTTTACTCAGTCAATAGAAAATTACCGGCACAAATGGCTTACTTTATTTCGAGGATTATAAATATTAGATTTGATCTTTCTAAACTAAAATTATTTTATCGTCAAGTTCAAATTATCCAATAGTTATAAGTATGTATACCTTCGAGAAAAACTGGTAATTTTTAAACACTTCTCTAATATTATTAAGGCACCATAGACAAACTAACTAAAGGTGACGGAAGGTAAAACTGATAAACAAAAACAATAATTTGAGAGTACAACACTTCTATAATATTATTAAACTTTGTGTATCTAAAGTTTCACTTGTTTATTTCTTATAGAATGACCACAAAATGAATTACAAAAAAGTTGTTGTTCCAAATGTATTTTTGAATAAGGCACCATAGACAAACTAACTAAAGGTGACAGAAGGTAAAACTGATAAACAAAAACAATAATTTGAGAGCACAACACTTCTATAATATTATTAAACTTTGTGTATCTAAAGTTTCACTTGTTTATTTCTTATAGAATGACCACAAAATGAATTACAAAAAAGTTGTTGTTCCAAATGTATTTTTGAATAAGGCACCATAGACAAACTAACTAAAGGTGACGGAAGGTAAAACTAATAAACAAAAACAATAATTTGAGAGCACAACACTTCTATAATATTATTAAACTTTGTGTATCTAAAGTTTCACTTGTTTATTACTTATAGAATGACCATAAAATGAATTACAAAAAAGTTGTTGTTCCAAATGTATTTTTGAATAAGGCACCATAGACAAACTAACTAAAGGTGACAGAAGGTAAAACTGATAAAAAAAAACAATAATTTGAGAGCACAACACTTCTATAATATTATTAAACTTTGTGTATTTAATGTTTCACTTGTTATTTCTTATAGAATGACCACAAAATGAATTACAAAAAAGTTATTGTTCCAAATGTATTTTTGAATAAGGCATCATACACAAACTAACTAAAGGTGACGGAAGGTAAAACTGATAAACAAAAACAATAATTTGAGAGCACAACACTTCTATAATATTATTAAACTTTGTGTATCTGAAGTTTCACTTGTTTATTTCTTATAGAATGACCACAAAATGAATTACAAAAAAGTTGTTGTTCCAAATGTATTTTTGAATAAGGCACCATAGACAAACTAACTAAAGGTGACAGAAGGTAAAACTGATAAACAAAAACAATAATTTGAGAGCACAACACTTCTATAATATTATTAAACTTTGCGTATTTAAAGTTTCACTTGTTTGTTTCTTATAGAATGACCACAAAATGAATTACAAAAAAGTTATTGTTCCAAATGTATTTTTGAATAAGGCATCATACACAAACTAACTAAAGGTGACGGAAGGTAAAACTGAGAAACAAAAACAATAATTTGAGAGCACAACACTTCTATAATATTATTAAACTTTGCGTATTTAAAGTTTCACTTGTTTATTTCTTATAGAATGAACACAAAATGAATTACAAAAAAGTTATTGTTGCAAATGTATTTTTGAATAAGGCATCATACACAAACTAAGTAAAGGGAACGGAAGGTAAAACTGATAAACAAAAACAATAATTTGAGAGCACAACACTTCTATAATATTATTAAACTTTGTGTATCTAAAGTTTCACTTGTTTATTTCTTATAGAATGACCACAAAATGAATTACAAAAAAGTTGTTGCAAATGTATTTTTGAATAAGGCACCATAGACAAACTAACTAAAGGTGACGGAAGGTAAAACTGATAAACAAAAACAATAATTTGGGAGCACAACACTTCTATAATATTATTAAACTTTGTGTATCTAAAGTTTCACTTGTTTATTTCTTATAGAATGACCACAAAATGAATTACAAAAAAGTTGTTGTTCCAAATGTATTTTTGAATAAGGCACCAGAGACAAACTAACTAAAGGTGACGGGAGGTAAAACTGATAAACAAAAACAATAATTTGAGAGCACAACACTTCTATAATATTTTTAAACTTTGTGTATCTAAAATTTCACTTGTTTATTTCTTATAGAATGACCACAAAATGAATTACAAAAAAGTTGTTGTTCCAAATGTATTTTTGAATAAGGCACCATAGACAAACTAACTAAAGGTGACAGAAGGTTAAACTGATAAACAAAAACAATAATTTGAGAGCACAACACTTCTATAATATTTTTAAACTTTGTGTATCTAAAATTTCACTTGTTTATTTCTTATAGAATGACCACAAAATGAATTACAAAAAAGTTATTGTTCCAAATGTATTTTTGAATAAGGCATCATACACAAACTAACTAAAGGTGACGGAAGGTAAAACTGATAAACAAAAACAATAATTTGAGAGCACAACACTTCTATAATATTATTAAACTTTGTGTATCTAAAGTTTCAATTGCTTATTTCTTATAGAATGGCCACAAATGTATTGCAAGATATGTCACAGTTCCAAATTTATTTTGGAACAAGAAACAAGGCAAGCCTCCTAAAACTAAATTAAAAACAATCCGTATATTTACATCAAATAAATGGTATTTCTAAGATTAAAATAAATACATCCAATGGCAAATTGATTTAGGGTTTGGATAAACAATTGGGTTTCACAAATTTTACAGTAAGAAAGCGACATAAACGGCTTGCTTTATTTCAAGGATTAATGTAACAAAAGACTTGACTTTACTAAACTAATAATATTTATAATCCCCGAAATAAAGTAAGCCGTTAATGGCACTAATTTCATATTGAAAACACATTTCGATCTTTTGTTACCTGTTACGTTATCTGTGTAATTTCTAAAAGTATTTAGTAGGTAATTGTATCTAATTGTTTTTCATTTGATTTTTCATATATAAACTTGTTACCTGTTTTTTTGTACTTTAAATGTACTATATATATCAAATAAACAAATTTGCAAATGACGACGTTATTAAATATATAGAATTTAAAAAAATATATATAATATATTAAAACGAAAAATAACTGAAATGGAAATACTTTCTTCACACAAATATATATTCCCAGCAAGACCTTTTTCCCCCTTTCCCCGTCAATCGATTGTACCCTGGGCGGAGCATTACCCGTCATAAACACTGAACTAGCTTGAGCGAACTACTAGCGACACCACTTGCGCGTAAAAATAACTAATTTTAACAATTTTTGCAAGGCAAAATACACGAACATACGTTAATATTAGACATATTTTCTATAACAGACATGTTATTTACAATTAAAGGAAGAGTGTTATGCAAATATTTTTAATTTTATTTTAACAGAAGACTGTAAAATGAAGGCACAAAATAAGACTAAAATTGATACTGTTGATCAATTAATATTTCAAAAATGATAAACAAAATCAATATTCTGAGAGCATAACACTCCTCGAATATTACTTAACTTCATGTATTTCAAGTTTCAATTGTTTATTTCTTATAGAAACACCACAAAATGACTTGCAAGAAATGTCATTTTTCCAGATTTATTTTCGAACAAGGCAAGCCCCTTAAGATACAAAGATAGATTGGCTATTTCTGGTAAAATTATTTTAATTATTCGATTCACAGGTCTTCGAACGATGTGCAAATCATCTGAAACCATTATTTGAAAAATCCTTAAATAAAATGCACGGAACAAAAAATGAAGAAAGCACAAACATAATAATTGCAATTATTGCAGGTCGTGACCTGTGTCCAAGGACCGTAATTCTGCTAAAATTGATTTACTTTTCATAGTTGCTGGTTTTAAGTTATCCTCTTGTTCTTTAACTAAATTTCTGGCAAAAATTTTCGAAGTCTTGTAACCTTTCTTAAAATACACTTCATATATCAATGTTATTTCGTTTTCTGAAATTGTTTGATAATTTTAAAAAGACATTTTGAACACTAAAATTACATACGAGCAAAATATTACCAATATGACAGGTTGACAGTACCATTGATTTTATATACTTCGTAAACGAAGTATATAAAATCAATGACAGTACGTAGCAGTCAGGTAACTCGTCGTGAAGTCGCTGTTATATGTAACACAGCTTTTCTAGCAGTCTCGCCTATAATCTAGTCTACTGCTACATGGCCCTCCCGACCAGGAAAACTAATACAGTTACGATAACGATAATTTGTTTTGGAGTTCAGTTGTTAAAGTTTCAAAACAATAAATTTGACATTTAAATATTTTGTGTTTTTTATATTTTACAATTTAAGAGTTTCTTGTTCTATTTTTACAGAGCGTGGCGGCAGAGTGGACCGCCACGCTCGAGGTAGTAGCAACTATAATTTTTATATTTTGGCGTTAGTTACTATACTTTCACGATGCATTTTAGGGTAACATACTTTCTAGCACGTCAAATCGACAGTATCTGTCTGTTACATGTAATTGTGTGATACCTGACGTTCTAGCACTCGGGCCGTAAAATGTGAGAAAAGTTTCAGACAAATTTAAGGAAGTTATAAAAGCTTCTATTGAAGCTAAAATGGCTAGCGATTCAAATGTTCACCGAGAATACAGGTATTTTAATGATAATGACTGCAATATTTTTGACGTTTCGATTAACAGCCCAAAACCTAACTGGCAGTTGTTGGCGCTATTTTACTTTCTATTTGCAGCGATAAAAAGAGATAGCCATTAAATTGAAAAGGTCTATTCCATCTAATTTTTAATGAAACTACATAGTGAGGGGTGAATCACTCCTACAATCATTGTACAAATCGTTTATAATTATAGGTACATTCATTACAATCGCTGCCTACAATCACTACATTCATTTAAAATCATTACAATCACGCTACAAGCAGTTACAATCCTTACAATCATATACAATCACGCTACAATCAGTTACAGTCATCAATACAATCATGTACAGTCTTTACAATCACATATTATGCGCAATGAAAATGCGCAAAGCCATAGCCCGTAGTGGATAGTGTTTGACTTAGTGAGGTGAATATATTCACTATTTTCGCTAGTATATTTGGTTTTACTCATTTTTAACTGTATAATGGCAAAAATTATTGATTTCGGATCGGTCACTGTTAATATAAGGTCAAATATGTATTTATACAGAATGTCCAGGATAACTTGACCGACATGGGGATCTCGAGACATATAAAAGATACGAAGTCGATTAAATTAAACAAAAATTTTAATGTTACATATTTTGTGATGTGAGAAAAAATGCATAGATTATTAGATATTCAATTTGTATATTTTGGATATCTGTATTTTTATGAATACTTTTCAAATCCGTAATATTTGATTTTGATATGCACATTTTTAAGGGACTAAATCAATGTTTTGTTACATGGAACAATTGAAAAACGCCATTAAAAATGATAATTTAAATATTTTCATTGATAATTTCTTAATTCAGTTCTCAAAATTTATAAAATCTTGTGCTTCAATTAATTTTAATATTTTTATATGTACGTCATAATAGGCAATGGCATATTTATAACGAAATTTAAAAAATGTTCAATACTGTGTATGTTAAAAATAATGTTTATAAATTTAATAATTGTTACATTCCTTGCTATTTGAAACAAATGAACGTAAAAATAAAATAAATATATTTTTGCTTTTCGCCTCTATCTAGTGTGACCTATGGATTATTTCTCAAATAACGAAACACCATTAAAATGGCATCCTAATAGGTTAACTATTTTTTCTTCTTGAAGAAGATTTGGTTTAATTTATATTATCAAGAAATATAAAGAATTTGGGTGAATTATGTAGTCAAATATTATATTAAAAATTGTAAATTTAAGTAATACTGATTAATAAAATTAATATTATTACAACATTCCAATCTTTGCCAATATTTTACATTCTTGTATACAATCATTACAATCGTGTTACAATCCCATGATTTTACAATGTTTTGTACAAAATTGAAGCAGTGATTCGCCCCTCGTTACATAGGTAAAATAAAATTTAATTCGCGAAAGGTATTGTGCAGACAAGAATAGATTTTTTTAATGTTGATATTGATAATTCTTAGTGACGTTGACGTCATCCCACAATGTAATTTTCAAGGTGAATTCAACTATACATACATGAGGAATGAGTTAAAAATAATATTTATTTACCTAAATCTTGATCAGGCCCTCTTACTAACCATACATCAGAAGAAACTGACATTCCATGTTGCAATAAAGCTACAGGTTTACCAGGCTGAGCAATTCGGTGAACAGTTATTAAATATCCATCTTCGGTTTCAACTTCATGACTTTCTGCAGGATAATTATATTTGTTTATCAAATCCATCTTAAAAGAAATAACTTTAATTTTTTGCACATTAATATTTTCTTTTTAAATATACCTACCTCTTGGACATGAAACAATGTTTAATTACAAAATAAATTGATGTAAATGTATTTAATAACCTTTGCTATTATAAGGGAAAAATATAGAAAATGATATGTTGTTGACAAATATCTATACTCGCAGATAAACATTTTTAAAAAAAGTTACTGAAAGCAGACCTATCAATTAACATAGTTGAACTTGGCTATTTTAACATATAGTTTTTTTTGTTGGAATAAATGGCTGTTTGTTTATACATTGTTTTCTGCGTTAAGCGTAAGGCGTGTTATGTTCAAAAAAGTCAAAACCATTTTTATTTTTCTTGTTGATTAAATTGGACAGTTAAAAGGTATGAATAGTTACTTTTTATAGAAGACGATAAAATTCTATTTTTCGTGAGTCGGTAATTAAAATTTATCGTTCTATATAAAATTCTACTTTTTTCAATAGCAGATTTTTTAAAAATACGAAAAATCAATTATAAATTACATTACTTATAAACATAATTTTAAAATTTAATATAAGTAGTAGTTCTAGTCCAAGTATAGATCCTCGTATATATCTTTCTGATAACGTTAATATTTTAAGTAAAATTTAAGGTAAAAAATGTTATAAAATGGAAGATTATGCTAAACAATAATCGAATAATGTAAAAATATCCAAATTTATATTTTCTTACATGAGTTTTCTTCTAATTTATTTTGGCGCTAAAAAGGTACCACGTGGTTTGTGACGTACGAGTGACAAATTTTGTACATACGAGTATAACTGTCTTACTAACAGGAAGCTTTTTTCTGCCATTGACGCAATGTGAAATATCTTGTTCGTATTAGTTTTATTACATTTTGTGTGTTTACAAGTTTTCTATGTGCATATATACAGAGTATAACAGCTAGACGAGCTACCTCAAATAATCTCTATATTATATTAAAGATACAATAATAATAATACTATAAGATAATCTTATAGAAGGCCAAAGGGGACACCCGATTAGAGAAGAAAATATATTTTTAAACTAGTTGTTCTCAAGTCACAATACAAAGTTATATTTTCTTAAATGGGATGATATATATATATATATATATATATATATATTTTAGACCCATTGGATAGAGTATTTTATTCTGAATTCAACCATGTAATAATTTAATATTAAGGATATTAAATTATTACATGGTTGAAAAAAATCTATATTTATATAAATTTGATTTTTATACTTATTTTTCACTAGTTATAAGCAGTGTTTTATTTAATTTCTAACCAAAATAATCAAATTGACAAATAGTAGTTTTTGTTTTTTATACATAGCCTACTGAAAAATAACTATAAAAATTAAATTTATTTAAATTTCAATTGATTCTCAATATTTTTGTCGTGTAAGGATATTAAATTATTACATGGTTGAATTCAGAAAAAATACTCTATCCAATGGGTCTATTTTATTGTATCTTTAATAGTATGGAATTTATTTGAGGTAGCTCGTTTAGATGTCACATTCTATATATGTATATATACAGAATGCCAATTTTAAAAGTTCACACCTGAAAATTCATGAATAGGCAATCCAGGATACATTTCATAAGTGACTTAGTTTTTAAAATTTTGTTTTGCTCTTATACCTACTGTGATTATTCGATTTAAAGTACACTGGCTTGCAAAAAAATTGCGTACACCTATTTTTTGCTGTATTGAGTCGATCTTGATTTTGAACTTGTCAATGTCACTAGTTTCAATTAAGATGTCAAAATTAACAGAAATTAAAATACATACTTGGTTGTTCTTTCATTTTTCTGGAATATATTTGTAATTTAACAGTAGGTAAATTAAACACAATTAAGAACTAGCTCCATAATAGATCAAATAGTGATGACAGTGACAACATTGTCAGTTTTTACATTAGTTAAAGAGCTAAAAAATTAGAAAAACTCGTTTACTTGATTTTTAAGGTGTACGCGATTTTTTTGCAAGCCAGTGTACTATTATTCACCAAGTTGTCTATAGCCGTGTTCCTTCGGGCTGTGATTCGTGATCTAAATGATAAAAGTGATAATGATTAAGAAGAATAATGTTTTTACGTTTCCTATTCGTTATCCCCACTTTCTCATTTTGTGATCACTAGACAACATTCCCCTTTCCGTTTAGAATCAACGTTTTAGAGTGATTCACATGGATCCAGTTCAGAACAAATTGAAAATATACTATTTCGAGCGTAGAAATTTACGAGTGTGGGGTTTGTGGCATCAAGGGAAATAAGATTTTTTTACAAAAGCGTGTAATGAACCACATAAAGATATGTTTGAAATAAACATACTTCATATTCCTTACCAAGAACATTATTTTTTACTTCAATATAACCCATTTTTAATTCCGAATATAACACTAGACAGTTGATTCTTTATAAAATAAAGCAGGATAGTTTGCATTAGTCTGCATATGACATTGACATTTGACACTAGATTCTGTTGTTTTCTTGCTATAATTTTTAAATCCTGTTTCAAAAGGATCACGATTAAATTAATCAGGATTCACAAAATCACAATCACAATCCAAAGGAACACGGCTTATGAAATGGATTCTGTTTAGCCTATTCTTAAAATTTCAGGCGGGAACATATAAAATGGACACCCTATATATACAGGGTGTTTCCTTTAAAACAACCAGCGGGTTCTTGGGCGAATTAACAACTTTAGAGAAAAATGTTTTATACCAAAAATGATCAAGAATAAGGGGATAATGTACCAATAGTAACAAACCGAATATTTAACCAGTGGTTCTCATTAAATAGAATGTTATTTTCTGATTTCAACGATATAAATATAGCATAGGATTGTATAACAATTATTTCGAGAAAAATGGTATTAAAAACTAGAAATAATGTAATAAAAAATGGGTTTACTACTAGCGTAACTAGGCAACAGACGTATCCTGTGTATTGCATAGCATATTGTAATATAACATTTTTTTAATACCATTTTTCTCGAAATAATTGTTATACAACCCTATACCATATTTATATCGTTGAAATCAGAAAAAAATCTCTATCTAATGGGCTAAAAAATTATAGAGGATACCATTTAAATAAATATAATTTTGTTCTGCCGTTTGAGAACCACAGGTCGAATTTTCGGTTTGTTATTATTAAAAAATTAGCTCCTTATTCTTGATCATTTCTTGTAAATAACATTTTTTTCTAAAGACATTAGTTCACCCAAAAAAGGGCTGGTTGTTTTAAAGGAAACAGTCTCCTACATCACAAATTCAAATTTTCCATTAGTATTTAAAAAATCATCTCGCACAAATTAAATAAACAACTCAAAATGTTTAATTAAAAGTACTGCCATTATTTATATATACTGTCACTTTATTTATATTCCATAACAGGAGTGACCAGTTTGTTCTGTCTCATACACACTTCATACCATAAACATATTTATAGTAAATTTCTTTTTCACAAACATTTGCGATCTGTCAGAAGAAAATAAAATATATAGAAGAGAAATAGAGGACTATGTGAACAATCTTCTGTAATCCATACGTGATGTTACAATCAATAGTGAACTACTATTGGTAATTCCTGTTTAATAATATAACAATTTGAAACTTACAGCTACAGTGCGAGTTTTGACATGTGATATTCTTTCTCCTTGTTTACTTTCACTCGACAATCTGTTTCCCACTAAATCTAACAAACTTCCTTTGATCCCGGTAGAAAAGAACACCACACACATACATTTAACGAGACCGTTTTGTAATATCATGGTTTCAGGAAATTTACAAGTTTTTCTAACAATTACTAAACACAATCTGAAAGGAAAATGTTGGGAATTTTATACTTTTACAAAGTTCATTGATAAAACAACAGAGGTACGTACTGTAATTTTATACAAATTGAAGTTGTTATACATGATATAACCATTAGGTATATTTGATATAACGAAAATAATGCTATTGAACACTAAGTAAAATGACAACGAAAATTTATTGAAAAGAACAATGAAAAAGTCAAAAATTACGACTTTCATTTGAATTTTTCTCAATATTTTTGTTATGTAAGGATATAAAATGATTACATGGTTGAATTCGGGGAAAATAATCTATCGAATGAGTTTAAAAAATATATACCATCCGACTTTGTGTAGTAACTTGGGAACCACTGGTTTTAAAAAAATTATCTATACTCTGTTCCATCTAAGCGAGGCCATAGGAGAAATACAGGCCTGAATGTTTATCCCTGCTCAATGCGTCACGCCTAGCTAAGAGGCCCGAGTGCTAGTCTAGCCTTCTACAAACAGTCGACTTCTAGCAGTCAGCGAGAGCGGACGCACGACACAACGCGGGACGGAACGTCAAATTTCTATTATTTCTCGTTGTAAGAAACTATAAAAATGGTTTTCAAATGCTGTGTGCCAATATGCAAGAGCAATTACAGTAACACAAATAAATTCATCAATGTTTTTAAATTTCCACGCGATAGTGAGATGCAGAGAAAATGGTCAAATGCAATACATCGACCAAATTATAAGATCACAAATTGCTCAACTGTTTGCATATTGCATTTTGAGGAAAAATGTATTATTCGTGATCTCGAAGTCAGTAGAAAAGATGGTACACGTTTAATTTTACAAAGAAAACGTTTAAAATTGACAGTTGGCGCAATACCCACTATATTTAAAATCCAGCCCTCAATTTTATCTGAACTGTATGTATCCCGCAAGAGAAAAAATGCAGACATTTGCCAGGAATATATGAAAAAACCAAAATTGGAATTTAATTTAAGTATTGCCAGTGATAAAATTACTGATTTTCATGACCTCGCAAATTATGAAACAAAGTTAAAATGTGTAAATGATTTCATATTTAAAAAGGTAGATAACCATTTAACAATTTTTAAGATAAAATTGTCTAACAATATTCCCCAAATATATATCTCTCTATCAATAACGGAAAATCTGAAATGTAGCGTTTATTTCAAAAATATTAAAATAAATAATACAACTCGTATACAAAATAGCACCTAAATGTCTTTCATTCATCATTTTTAGTTTCATTATTATCATGTTCTGTGTTATATAATTTTCATTCGTTTTTTTTATTCTTGTACAATTGGTTATGAATATAAAATAGGTAATACATAATATTTAAATAGTTATTTAGGTGTTGTGTATTTTTATAAATCACATTCGCCAATCCTATTTATTTAAAATTTCGTATATTTCCTATGCGTACAATGCTAGCGTTCGAGGCGTGGCGTGTCAGCAAGAGGCTCGCTGTGACGTCACGAACTGAGTATTCAGGCCTGTATTTCTCGTATGGCCTCGATTTAAGCCATTCAGTAGATGGAGCTGATATCAGCGTAAACTTGAAATAGCCGAAATTACATTGGGTAAACTTGTCTCTTGTCTCCAATTTCAACCAATCAGAGAGGTCAAAACTATTCCCTATGCTCTGCAATACTGAATGGCTTAAGTGGAACAAGGTATAATCAAATTTCCCCCTTGGTCTACTATTAAGTTGGTCTCATTATATTTTATTTTATCTTTAATAATATAGAAATTATTTCAGGTAGCTCATTTAGTTGTTTCAACCTTTGTAAATACAATTTCTATACAGTGTCTCATATTCTACGTTCAATATTATTATTATGGACATTTTCTGTACCATGTTGCCAATTTTGCAATGTAATGTAATATTGAAATATTCATAAATTTTCATTGCTATACCAAAATTAGTTAACACTGTACAATTTAAGTTTATGGGGTCTTTTATGTACATAAGAACTTACTGTATTTCTTTTCATCCCCCTGTTTAGATACCCTAAAAATATACCAGTCATAAATAGATTCAATAAAGTACCAAGAATATTTCATCTCTTTTTGGGCATCTATTTTTCTCTTTCTATCTTGTAGACTTATGGCAGATGGCAACCCGGTAGTCCACACTGAACATAGTGTGAGACACTGTATAGTATTTTTATAATATGCGTCCCTATACTCTTGTACGGTTTGCCTGGCGTAACCAGGATTAAATATAACGGCGATTTTAAGAGGAACATGATAATAAATCTGAATTCGTCAGATAAAAGTAAGAATATTTTTTTTTTAATCTTGTTTAATGTAAAAAATTAATTAATACATACATTAACAGTAACATATAAATTACCTAACAATAACATACAAATTTTAACAATTATGAAATTATACAAAATGATTAACGTATTTCTGTGTAAGCCTTATTAAAGGTTCATATAAAAGTTTTCTGGCATCTTTTCCAATTATGAAGTCGACATGATTAAAATTTGGAAAAGGAACCCTGATAACATTAATCAAATTCGGTAATCTGGCAGCCAAAGCTTCGGTGTCCTAAAAATGGAAGTATATAATATGGGTTTAGTTAGTAAAAGTTACGTCATTTTACAGTTTTATCAACGACATCATCTCCATCTCCATAATATAAAACCACTGGAGCTGTAACTTTCTTCAAATTGTATTCAGGAGGATATCTTGTACCATATTTTACTAAATTTCCCTCTTCGCCGTAATTTAAATGCCTAAATGATCCTAATAAGAAATAAAAAATTAAATGCTATTGGTGATTATTAAACTTTTTTTTGTCATACTGTCCAACTATTTTCCAAGTAGAGAAAATTTAATAGGCAGTTAATTATTATAAAATAATAAAATAAAAGCCCTACCAAATATGTAATTTACATTTAAGAAATAATAATTCTATTTGCATTTTATACCAAATATAGTAACTCTGCAATACGATCAAAGATCAACATAGATTTACTAATTTAGAACATGTAACAAATATAAGATATAATAAACTTGTATTCTTGGAAATAGTAAGGACATTTTTGACAATCTATATCGGGTGTAACACGAAAAGCGGGCCATAGACGTTTAACATATGCTTCAAATAAAGGTTGCGGAAAAACATATTCTACATCTAGTACAATAATCATATTTTATTTTGCACGTTTTAAACCGACAAAATCGAAATTAATAATAAATTACATTTTTACTGTGTTAGCCACAGAATCGAAACAAAATCACAAACGTGTTATCTGTAAGAAAGAATTCCAAATTGTAAAATATATAAAATAAATAAATAAATATAACCCAATCTGCTATGTTCACAGATTTTGGTAATGATGATGACATAGATGTATTGTGTGGGCGTTTACCGGGTATCACCTCACATTCATGAAAGGATCGGAAAATTACTTTTTTTCGAAAACTTTCTTCAAAAGTTGATATTTACATGACAACTATTAACACGCGAAATTATAGTCTTTTACATTCTGTAATTTTTTGATAAAAAAGGGTCACATATTAACAATGGCTCGTACCACGAGCACAGTTTTAACTAAAACGCTGTTTTAAGAAATGTCAAATTACATTATTTAATATTTATAATAAATAATAAGAAATTTATCAAAATATGATTTTAAAGCAGAACATGGTTTATAATCAAACAAATATTTTTAAAAAAATCGTTCTTTATACATCAGGGCTAAATTAAATATTGAAATTTGAATTTGACATTTCTTAAAACAGCGTTTTAGTTAAAACCGTGCTCGTGGTACGAACCAATGAGTTAACAGTTTGTATATATTTGAAAAAAATAGTGAAAAATTATCAGCCATCGGGATCGAGACACCTACCTTGCCGGGATAATGCTCTACCAACTAAGCTATTGGCTGCTCTCCTCTCGATGGCTGAAGAATCTTTCACGTTTAAAGTCGTATAACTGCTGAGGGTATTATTAATCGCCACATGATTAGATGTGGGGTTGCCAAGCTACCACTGCGTTTAAACATCTAGTAAACGAGTCATAATTTACTCAAAGCCCTACCAGACCAAATTCTAATATTAACAATGAGTTAACAGTTTGTATATTTGAAATAAATTGTGAAAAGACACCTATCCCGTTGTTTGAAACTCCATTGCGAAATGCTTTTGTCGCATTCTCGAATGCAAAAGTGACATTTTGCAGTATAGAATCAAAATAACTATTTTCGAAAACTGTCTTGAAAAGTTAATATTTACATGACTACTATTAACACGCGAAATGCTAGTTTTTTTGTTTACAGAAGGTAAAAGACGTTTACATCCTGTAATTTTGATTAAAAATAGGGTGATAATTTAATAAAATCTGTCCTTTTATTTTTATTTGTTTAGAAAAAATAATTCTATTTATATTTAATGTCCCAATTGAGCAATTATACGAGGTCTGTTAGAAAAGCATCCGACCTTTATTTTTTGCGAAAACTTGATGGATTTGAATCAACCGCGCTTGCATGAGCCGACCTTGAACCTTCGTGCGCATGCGTGAATTTTTTTCCCGCCTGCCGATAGCGTCTGTTGCTAGCAAGCAGCATTTGAGTGAGGTAGGGTGTAGTGCTCTCGTCGGTTTTTAATTGCAAGGAAAATGACGGAGCGACTGGAGCAGCGCTATCGCATCAAGTTTTGCCTGAAACTGGGCGACAGCCAGGTGGAAACCATTCGGAAGATTCAGACGGCTTTCGGTGACGATGCTATGGGCATCACACAGATTAAGAAGGCCCGCCAAGTGCGTAGCAACGTCAAAGGGATGCTGACTGCTTTTTTGATTCCCACGGTGTGGTACACTACGAGTACGCAGCACAGGGTCTAACAATCACCAAAGAGTACTCCGTGACGCTGTGCGGTGCAAGAGACCGGAGTTGTGGTCAACAGGAAATTGGCGCCTCCATCATGACAATGCTCCAGCACATTCCTCGCACTTGATTCAGACTTTTTGGCGAAGAACAAGACTCCTGTGGTTCAACAGGTTCCTTACTCTCCTGATATGGCCCCTGCTACTTCTGGCTGTTCCCCAATCTCAAGAGGCCATTGAAAGGAATGCGATTTCAGACAAGAGAGGATATTATGGCTGCAACGACAGCCGAGCTAAACTCCATTCCGAAAGAGGCTTTCTCAGAATGCTTGCAACAATGGCGGCAACGCTGGGAGAAGTGTGTGGAGTCCCAAGGAGACTACTTTGAAGGTGATTAGGTTTCCAATGCTCCAGGTATGCCAGGTTTTTCCCCCCGGCCAAAAATCGGATACTTTTCTAGCAGACCTCGTATGCATGACATCAGATACATTGTTGTCACAGTAACATTAGATGTCACGATCCTTCTTGGATGTTAAATTAATTAAAACCTTATCGTCAAAATTTTCTCTTTAATTTTTTAGTAATTTAGGGACATAATTTCCAAAAAAACGTTGTTTGATACTCTATTGCGAAATGCTTTTGAATGATTTTCTTAGCTCGCTGTACTCGCAGAAAAAATTTCATTCTCAAATACAATCTAGTATAAAAAATAACTATTGTGCAAGGAAAGACATTTTTGCACAAGCCATCGCCAGCTTTTCGTGTTACATCCGATATATTGTAATAAATATAAAGTGCTATTACCGCTTCTAATATTTCCGGCAAAGTGTACAAGAATATTTAAAGAAATTCCCGCGGGAACATATTCAATATAAGAAGCTAAGGCAGTCTAAAAAAAAACAATATTATTATGACAGTAACATCTTAAATTATATTCCTATTATACGGGCCATCACCTAGGTATGTATTAGAGCAAGGAATTTTGTGCGGAAGGTTATTTTTTCAGAATTAAAATTTGTTATGTACAGGTTGTTTGTGGAGAGGCAGATAAGTGTATTAAATTCATAGTAGTTTCAGCAATTAAGTTATTTTTCCAAAAAAAATGCATAGTTCACTAGATAATGATGAAAATCTGATTTTGGTTTTTTTTCAAATAACTTAAACTATAAGTTATCGAGAAAAATGTTTCAAATAAAAATGTTACAATTATTATAATAACTATCCAATGGAGTACAAAATAGTATATTAAAGAACGTGTTTTATAAGATGTTTTTTTCGCACGCGTCAAAATTTAGAAAACGAGCGTTAGCGAGTTTTCTAATTGACAAGTGCGAAAGAAAGTCTTATAAAATGAGTTCTTTATACTATTTTTTTATATTTTGCGCCTTCTACAATAACATTTACTTACTCAATTTGTGATTATATTTGTAACCATTTGTACATTTTCATGTAAATAATCTTCCCTAAATAAAAATAATAATAATAATAATTTCGACATTATATTAATAAAATGAATTGTCAATTAACTAAAAATAAATTAGGTAAAAATGGATCATCATCTAGTACCAACCGTCTAAAACAAAAAATTGCGTATCGAAATGAAGGTCATTACGATACGCAATTGCGTATCGTAATGACATTATTATGAACGCAAAATATAAAAATAATTTTTCTATTGGTTCAATTTCAAGATATAGCACAACCTTAATTTTTTTCCGAGATACCCATAGTTGCCTCGAAAAAAAAACTCCCTGTATATTAAATGTTAATTAATTGCTAGAACAACAGTGTGTGATGCTCACTTTAAATACCCTGGAGAACGATTTGTTGTCTTCCCCGGAAAAAAGACCATCTACCCAGCCGTGGGTCATGACCCAAATTTGTTTAAAATCTAGGTATTCTATATCGGACCTGCATTCTTTGTGTCTTTTAGAGTAAAAATTGTCCGTTGACTAAAGCCCGAATGAATGGCATGGACAATTTCTGATAGGTAAAATTCACAGCAATAAAAGGCTTAAGCGCCCTCTGCTATAAGTGAAAATGACTGGTATTTATTATCGGCTACCATTTGCATGTACATCAAGACATTTTATGCTGGTCCAACACAGAAAATACTTAGATTCTATTTTTACTTCCTTGTACAAAGTAAAGGAAGTATTGTATTCGCGAAAAATTTCGGTTTCCAGATTTCAACGGAAATATCCATTTTGGCCATCCCTGAATCCATTCTGACTAATTTCGTCATGACGTCTGTACGTACGTACGTACGTATCTCACATAACTCAAAAACGGTAAGCCGTAGAAAGTTGAAATTTTGTATTTAGGACTTCTATAACATCTAGTTGTGCACCTCCCTTTTTGGTCATTACATAATTTCCAGAAATGGTACTTTATTTGAAGCCTATAATAGATTTTAATGAAAAACTATATTAAAATATAATCCAAAACTTTTAAAATTTAGTATATAAGACTTTTATCAATTGGAATAACATAGCAGATTTTGGTTAAAACAGACTAACCGGAAGTGATATATTACCTGAAGTTGTTAACAGTTTTTCTAGAATAAAATGGTTTCATTATGATTTTAGAAATAAATGCTTCAAATAAGAGTTTTAGATAATTAAATTCTGCGTCTAGCACATAAAGTATTATTAAATTAGCCCTTTGTATAAGCGAGATATGTAAATTTAAAACTTATATACTTTTTGGTTTTTGTAATGAAGCTTGCTATGGATTAGGACAAAAAATAACAAAAAAATAAAAAATTGATGTTAATGTCAAATTACGTCAAATACGTGCAATTTTATAATTGAGTCTATACTTCATATTAGTGTTGCGTACAAGGAAGTCGTGTGGTGTCCACATCAGATTTTTTTAAACAGATTTAGGGTCATGACCCAAAGCTAGGTAGATCTCTTTTCCGGGAAAAGATCAAATCGTTCGCCAGGGTATTTAAAGTGAGTACCAAGGGTCAGCATTTGGAATACCATGATAGATTTTTCACGTAGCAATGTACCTCAAAAACATAATAAATATCCGTTCAAGAATATAACCTATAAAAGCCTGTATTGAGTTATAAGCATTTGCATGCATTTGTTGACAACTATATCATACCCTATTTATTTGTCCATAATTTGCACCAGTTAGCATGAACAAACCAGCAATACAATACTGTTGAAATGGAGAAGATTCATCACAGAAAGCTTGTCCTAATTTTGTAGTTAATTCTCTCAAAGGGAATAATTCGAAAATTTGTTCCTGGTGACATATTCTCTAAAAAAAATCATTATGCACAAATGAACAGAACTTAGCGCCTCTACCAAACTTATAGTGAAATTGACATTTATCAAAGTAAAAAAAACACACAAAGCATAGTGAATATGTTGAAAAATAAATAAGGATGTGGTCTAAATGTTTTAAAGTGTGTCGAAATATTCGAATGGCTGAACCATCTTTACCATCTCATATCTACAGCTTAGCCAGCGAGTCGTGAGCTGTGGGAATCAGTAGTGTGCAGGTAGAGAACGCATTAGGGGACATATAGTTACGCGCGACATTATTGGCATGTATTTTTAAGATCGCAGCGCTGTGATGGCAAGTTTTGAACTACAGGTTGAATGAGTATGAAGTTAGCCTGCTGTCAAATGATAGAATTTATAGAATTTTGTATTTCTCATTGTATATTTTATTATATTTAATTTTCTTTTTATATTATTTTATAGTAGGTTTTATGTTAACTTAAATTGTATAACCACTTCTTTTTCAGATGATATCTTTAAAAAAATTAAAATAGCAAAATTTCATGATTTCTTATTTACCTGTGAACATTAAAAGAGGATGTATTCGTCCAGTTTGTGGAAATAAAAATAACAAATGGATATATATATATATATATATATATATATATATATATATATATATATATATATATATATATATATATATATATGTATATATATATAAACAAGCTGTTTCCTTTAAAACAACCAGCGCTTTTTTGGGCGAACTAACAACTTTAGAGAAAAATGTTTTATACCAAAAATGATCAAGAATAAGGGGATAATGTATCAATAGTAACAAACCGAATATTTAACCAGTGGTTCTCAAATGGTAGAAAAAAATTATATTTTTTTAAATGGCACCCTATATCATTTTTAGCCCTTTAAATAGAATATTATTTTCTGATTTCAACGATATAAATACAGCATAGGGCTGTATAACAATTATTTCGAGAAAAATGGTATTAAAAACTAGAAATAATGTAAAAATGGGTTTATTCCTAGCGTAACTAGGCAACAGACGTAATACCTGTGTATTGCATAGCCTATTGTAATATTATAACATTTTTAATGCCATTTTTCTCGAAATAATTGTTATTCAATCCTATACCATATTTATATCGTTGAATTGGATCTCAAAACCAAATAAATCTGATTATGAAATAATCCACTATGCATTTATGTATGATGTAGTTAATTAATAGTCGGCATATTTCTGATGTTTAAATTTTTTGTTGGACAATTTTTAACATCCGCCAAGAAGCAAATTCCTCGATTCCACATAGAATTATAAGTACGTAACAAAAACAATCCCTTTTATGGGAAACGCGTGCACGATGTAAATAAATCGGTATTTCGCCACCTGCAATTTCTCAAATTTGATCCTAATTCCCTTTTCTTTGAAGAATTTATTCTAATTAATGTTATAAAATCTTAGAACTACAGAATTTTCAATATTCTATTCTAAGAAGTATCCCCTCCTTTTTTTTATATGCTGAGTACCTGACCTAATTCATAATTTTATGTTCCGGATCCATAAATAAAACATCGAATCCGGATGCAAGTCCAGATCCGGATCCAAATCAGAATTAAATTTACGGATATCCGCTTCAATATCCAAACATTGGATTTTCGAGGTACCAGATATTTTGAAATATGGGTACTCAGGTCCAAGTTTTGTCGGATCCTTACAGCCATAGGCGTGCACAGAACTTTACTTTTGTGGGTGCCAAAATGAATATGTATAATTATTATTATAAATAAAGTAACGAATGTAAATAGAGTCTTTTATTTTATCATTATTACTTCAAAATATCGAGAAAAAATAATAAATAAAATATATATTATAGCAACATGAACAAAATAATAATATAAAAACTTAATATTTTCAATATTACGACGGTTGTTCTTTTTCCGCTGAGCCTAGTAAAGTAATACACAATTTACTTGCAAAACACATTTATTTATAATTTTTCAAGGCATTCCCCTCCACAATCAATACATTTTTGCCTCCGTGATATCCCAATCTCCAAAGCATTTTCTCCAATCTTCCCGCGTTTGTTTTTTTTATTTAAGTTTTAAATGCGTCAATAGCTTCTTCGGTTGATGTAAAATGTAAACCCCGTAACTTATCCTTTACACGTGGAAATTAAAAGAAATCATTAGGTGCCAGATCTGAATTATATGGCGAATGACCCATTATTTCAACGTTTTGGGCATTCAAATAATCAGTCGTTCGAGCAGCAGTGTGCGGCCGAGTGTTGTCTTGATGCAAGATAATTCTTCCCCGATGACGTTTTTCGCGAACATTTTGGAGAACTTGAGGCAAACAAACGGTAGTGTACCATTCAACATTAACAGTACGACGATCCTCCAGTAATACAGTGCAAACATGTCAAAATAATTCCAAAACATGTGGCAAGGCGACCATCTTTTTGTTTCGGCTTTTTTTGCGAATATCTTTTGTTGAGCCGACTCAAACTGCGGACTGTTGCTTTATTTCGAGATCAGCAGTATACCTATGTTTCGTCACCTCTAATGAAGTTGTACACCAAATGAAACGATCCATTATCAAAGCGATCTAGTGTACATCTGCACCATCTCAAACGGTTGTCTTTTTGACTGGAGTCGAATTGTGGGGAATCCAACGAGAACAAAGCTTATGTACCATCAAATGTTGGTCTAAAATGGTTTAAATTGCTTTTACATCAATCTTTGAAGTTGTTTGAATATTCCTGACAGTAACATGCCGGTCCTCTTTAATCATGTTCTGAACAAGACCAATATTCTTTTCGGTTATTGGCTTGGGACCTCGAAAACTGTCATTTAAGGAAAGTCAGTCACGCTGAAATCGTTGTACCACCGCTTTACGGTACCTAAGGAACACGACTTGTCACCAAACATTCGATGGATTTTCACAAAATATTCTTGATGGCTTAATCCACGCTTGAAATTGTAAAAAATCATAGCTCAATAATGCTCTTTGCTCAATTCAATGATTTCTTGGAAAATAATTACTTAAAATGTCAAACAATTTTTTTTTTCAAAATATCATATCCAGGCTCAGTGGAAAGAGAACAGCCCTCATAATAATGTATTAGGAGGTGCCGTGGCACCCATGGCACCCACCGTGCGCACGCCTATGCTTACAGCACTACCGAGAATATGTTTGTGCCGCATAAATGCTATAGATAGAAATACATAGATATCGTCGAAACCCTCATACACCATTTATCTCATGATGGTACATGAGTTTGATGTCTCCTCGGTGTACGATGGTTTTGACAATTATATGCATTTCTATAGCTTTTCTGCGGCATAAGCATACTCGCGGTATTTACCTTATGTTGCATATTGCATGTCTTGTGTTTGATGTATCTTTGGTGTACACCCAGATTCACAAGTTACAGTACTAAACACTTTTTTTGGATGGATTTGTACATTGTTTAGCCGTTTGAGATGTTTCTTGGGAGTACCACATAGATAGTGATGCCGCGAGACGAGAAACGGCGAGAATCAATCCACTCTTGTCTCGTCTCGAAATTTCGAGACGAGATTACTCTGTCTCTCGTCTCGTCATATTTTTTCTTGGCTGCTCTCGATCTCGACTCGAGTCTCGAATTTATAATTAACAAAAAACGAGTACCACTAATTAAAACTGATTATTTTACTGTCTGGTATTTAAATGATTAGGTATAAAAAATACACAATATCATGGGCTTATTAACCGTTGCTGGGCGTGTCAATCTGTTTTGTACGCAGATATTGGTAATTATAATTATATATTCGTATACGGGCACTTGAAGCTTGTGTGAAGACTACACCAGCAAAAGTATCACTTTTGTTTTATTTTTGCTAAAACCCAAAATAACTTTAAAATGAATAAGTAAAGGACAATTCAAATATTTATATATACCGATAAATATTTTGTTCTTTTATAGGTACTTACATTTTAATAGGAAAATTTTAAAAAAGTCCATTCGAGATCTCGATTTTCCACTCTCGTCTGGAGCAAATCTCGAGGCCATTACTCTCGTCTCGTCTCGAATTGTCGAGACGAGAATAAGGTTAATCTCGTCTCGAAAATTCGAGAAAGTCGAGACGAGATCTCGAAAATTCGAGATCTCGCGGCATCACTACACATAGAGGCAATCTCAGTGGATGGTAGCATGAATAAGTGTTTAATGATAATTAGCGAGGAGTTGACTAGCACTGTTTTAACTCTGTCATTCGGTTATGGATTACTTTGGAGAAAAAACTTCAAATAACAGTTACAGAAAAATTAATTGTATATGCAACTTTTATTTGAAGTATTTTGCTCTAAAATAATTCGTAAATGATTGATGCCCAGTTGCACCACCAACACTTAAAAGTCTATACAATTTTAGACAGTAATTAAACAAATATTCAAGTTTAAATTTTAAGTGTCGGTGGAGCAACTGGGCATAACAGGGATAAAAAAACTGCTAGTCAAGTCCTCGCTAATCACTCTTAATTATTTATTCATGCTACCCCCCATATCTCTGCCTCGGAATATACTTTCACTATGGCTGCTAGCAAGCGAATGAAATCCGAATCACAATTTTAACACCAGACTATTGCGCATCCAAGCCAATTTCCCACGGTTCGAAGCAACACTCTAACGCTAACTAACTTAATTATAGAAATACAAGGGTCGCGCTAGAATTATTAAAAGCATATATTTTTTTAAATATGTTCAAAGTATATGATCCTCTTCGACAATATTACACTTCACCATTCTATCCTTCCACTTCCCATCTATCCAGCCAATCTTATTTTGGAATACCTTCAAAATAGTCGTGAATAGGCTATTCCTACTCAATCGAATGGGGATTTATGGAAATGACGATACACAACACACTTCTTCCCCTCGAATGCTACATATCTTTAGGAAAAGACAACAAGCTCAAAGAGAGAGATAGTTTTGTATTACCATAGCCTCTCTTCTCTTTCCAATGTATTGTTCTAATCCGATTCGACATTTGCTCTGTTATTTCAAAACACAAAATTATCCAATACTGTTTTAAATTCTATCTAGAGGTCATGGTAATACTTAATTTATCTCTCTCTTCGAGCTTGTTATACATTAATAAAGAAATAAAATGATATAATAGACCTTTTCGTTAACGTTAAAAATATATACCTGTATTCTCGGTGAAAATCTGCATCGTTAGTCATTCTAGCTTCAATAAAAGCATTTGTAACTTCTTTCGATAAGTTTTTTAAAGTTGACTGAGATTTTCTCACATTTTACGTCTAATTTTTTTTAGAAACAAACGCCATTGGCCCGATTGTTCTTACTACGCGCACATCCCCATTGCGCATATCTTCTATCATCTATCTCTTTAAATTCAAAAGGTCTATTGAAATGCTTCGGAAATAAGGGGTTTTTATTTTTTGTTATAGCGGCTTGTCACGGATACGAATATACATATTTTGATTGGCGACTGAAAGGCCGCCTATAAATGTATAACGAATAGTGTGATAGGAGGAAATTCGTACTACCAATGAAAGTAAAGAGTTTCAAATAGCGGAGAAATGGCCATTACTCCAGCACTGTAATTCTCAATAGTTATTTGAATATAAATTTCTTGCATTAAACATAATAATTTAAATATACTTGCAATGTTAGAGTATGTAGACTTATATACAATTTTATAATATTCATATATATATATATATATATATATATATATATATATATATATATATATATATACAGAGAATTTATTTTAACGTGCAACATATGGTCAATCACTTCCATGGTTACACACTACTGTCAAAAAATGACAGCAATGTAATATTTGTCCATTTTAAAATGCAACATACAAAAATTTATAGTTATGTATTATCAATACTAATTTCCAATAAATTAACCTACATGCTATTAACAGAAAATCAAAATTTTAATGTAGCACATTTTAACAAACTTTGTCTTGCAAAAATTCAAAATTTTAATGCAATAAATGTTCAAAAATACCTCCATTCACACTGATACGATATCCTAGTCGCTCGTAGAAAGAATTGACACTATTTGTGATGTGTTCTGGAGGTATCTCCTGTGCTGCAATACTATTCATAATGTTGCATTTTAAAATGGACAAATATTACATTGCTGTCATTTTTTGACAGTAGTGTGTAACCATGGAAGTGATAAACCATATGTTGCATTTTAAAATAAATTCTCTGTATATATATATATATATATATATATATATATATATATATATATATATATATATATATATATATGTATGTTCAGGTATGGATATATTATAATGGCATTAAGTACTGCACGTACTGATTACGAAACAAAAAGAATTTTTTGAAATTAGTTGAATAGGTAGCTTTAATATTAAATATGTATTATATCCTTATGTAATTGCATAAATTAATTTCATTATTGAAATTAGTTGAATAGGTAGCTTTAATATTAAATATGTATTATATCCTTATGTAATTGCATAAATTAATTTCATTATAAAATTATTTTACGTAATAGTTTTAACTATATATACTTCAAAAACACTTAGGTCCACGAAAAAAACAGTTTGATATAGTCAAAAAATTTGGCTCGGTCGTGTCCAGCAATAAAACTATAATTGACAATGCAGCTTGCGACATACAAAAATAGCATT
>OY720450.1:23852368-23887368 GCA_963082715.1 Harpalus rubripes
AAAAAAATAATATTTTGAAGCTGTATCCAATACAAACCAATACTCAATATTTTTAATTTCCGTTTGTAAATAAAATATTATACAAACCTCGTTGAAAAGTTCAATTATGTCTCGCGCTAAAGCTAACCTCGCCTTGGTTAGTTATCTTCGCCTTTGACAGTAATAAAACACTTTCTACCTCGGTTAGTAATATACTATTGTCGTGTTTTATAAGTTTTACATATCTCTTTTAAATAATTCTCCTCGTTTAAATTAGTAATACATACAATTAATAAAATTAGCTGTCATTTTCTATTACAATAATAATTCTTTATCTCCATAATTCATTATTACTAACAATGCATAAAAATTGATGGATGATTATATCGGAAGAGCCTAATCAATTTGAGGTCATCGCAAAAGAGTAAAATGTCATTGCCATTTAGCCGGAGAATTGAAATGAGATAGCATAGCACCATTACAATGCAGTGAACTATTCACTTATTGTTGTTACTAGACGAGCTGCACGTAGGACTCTAGTTGAGGGGGCGTGTTTCGATGTGGCCTCTTTACCAACAAAAGATTCGCCAACAACAAAACTTCGATCTACCATAAATATCAGAGTTCTAAAACCTGCGTGGTAAAATAGAATAGAGAAATTATTAACCAACTAAAGTGCGCAAAAATGAAAAATTAACGATTTTATACAAATGCGGTGTTGCCAACCTTATGATAATTATTGTTATACATATAACATATTTTGAATAGGCGATAGGTGTAATTAAATAATTTTGTTTCAGATAAAACACATAATTTTGATTATTCATTGCGATAACTTCAATGTCCGCAGGTTCGCAACACTGAACATATGTTTGTTTGATTGACTGACAGCAACTGACAGATTTGACAACATAACCTATAAAAATCAATATATTTCTTTCATTTTCACAAAATTTCGATTTCAAATAAAATTTAATATGTACCTCGGTACTGAAATTCCTTTTTATTACTCATATGGTTTATTTTCCTCGGCCCTACGGCCTCTGCAACTAAATTCGACATTCGTGATAAAAAGTATAACTTAATACCTTGATACATAAATAACAATTCTTTTGTTTACATATTTTTTAGCATTAGTTTTTGTTTAAAAATTACTAGGTATTGAATTTGACAAAAACAGATTCTTACTTATTTTTTTTTTCATTTTAAAATAAAAATTTCATTTTTTATTCAATGATAAATTAAAAATTAGAATGCTTTGGTACAATGAATAATTTGTTGAGGAGTGAATTCAGAAGAGACGGTGTTAGTTATTATAACTATTATTTAGGAAAGTATTTGATTTTATTAATGTTTTACAGCTCCGCAACTATTAAGAACATATGCAGCATGCAGCCGATGGACTTTGAAGAATATGAGGTAATGGAAACGACAAAGAGGAACACAAACCTTATAAAATGTAATATAACTTGTAGAAATTATTGAGTGTTTTTCTTACTTTTAAAAAGAGAAAAAAATACAATTATGCAACATGTAATTAATGAAATTTATAAGTCAATCCTTAACCCTTTTACAGAATTTAAAATTATTTGAAATATTTGTAGTTGTAGTTTCAAGTTTCGTACTATACGTTGGCTGTACTGAAATGTCCATGTTATTTCTAATAATTTTATATTCCGTAGGAATGAGGATATTGAGGATTGACTTAGAAATAATCGTAAATTTTATTAATACACCGGGTGTAATTTTAAAAATGGATCATATGGCTGTGCTGTAACGTAGAAAACAGTTTATAAATCCAATTATTAATTTGCTAAGATTTTATAATTTCAAATTTAATCATAACAGTTTTACTCTTTTTTGGAAGCATTATTTTTGAAATACCTACCTGTATTTATATTGATATCTTATCTTCGAATATTTAAGAAAAATATCATCATGATATGTAATCATTTAACAAGTTTGTTAACTTTGTTTATAAAGAAATATATAATTAATACCAGTCGGCCAGATTTGAATAACCTATATGCTTTTAAGATATTAAATATTTTGTCATAGACATCGAATGATTTTACTTACTTACTTATTGAAAACTTATTTAAATTTTATAAAACTTTCAATTTCAATAAAATGGAAATGCTATAATATTTAAAAGATTTATTGTTTATTTAAATAGGTAATTTAAATTTTCTGGAGAGTTATAACAAATGAATGTACATATTTGACCCAGTGTTAATAATTCTTAGTTTTTTAAATTTAATTTTATAAGTAGAAATATAAAAAATAAATTAGCGATGGGATTCTCTCAAGTAATTGCGGTTTTTTTATTTTTGTTTTAAAATAGATTTTAGTGAAATAAGTAATAAAGTACATACCTATGTAGATTGTGTATTATGAGTCATGTAGTGAAGTTTGAATGTGAAATTAAGATTGTATCGCGTATGCAGATCTACTGTAGAGCTGTGAATAGTCTTCCTGCTTCCTTCGGCATGTTCAGTCAGCGTTTACTTTCTCGCAGGCTTTATTTGCAACCAAAGTCGATTTTTTTATTTACTGCTCGGATGACCTACTGCCAGTATTTTTACATTGGTTTTCACTTACTTTATATGTAGTTGTATGTGATTTCAGTTGCTAATGTGCTTTTGTTTTGTTGCTTCTTTAATGCTAGTGAAATCTGTTTATCATTATGAATTAAAAGGATACATCATTTCAAAAGCGATTTTCACTAAAGATCTTAATTGCATGTTTATTATTTGTTGTACAAACGATGAGTTGATCTACTATTGTTTATTAATAATATATTGTAAATATTAATTTAAGTAAATTATAATTTATTATTATTTATGACAAACAAATAATTTATAACAAAATATTGTTGTTTTCAAAACTAAATTATTAATATTTAATCCCTCAATGTAAAATTTAAATACTGAGTGTTTCATTTAATTAGGAAAAAATAAATGACAGATACTACATGATATAATGAAGAATGGTTGTAATAGAAATAACCATGCAATTAAAAAAAAATCGAAAACTGCCATGAAAAGCTAATATGTATAGATGTCTCATTTTCGATGTTTTTTTTAAGGTATCTCGGGTAATATTAAGGATAAAGCAAATCAGTTTGCACAGTCCTGGGTTAACTTTTCGAGAAAAGTTTAATAGTCACCACATGAAATTTCGATCTCCTTTTGTTTCTGAGCTACAGGCAAAAACTCGTTTTTCGCTCATTTCGAAAATATCTCATATCTTATTTATTATGGTAGTAAGAGAAAAATTGTTTAAACAAACTTTCAACTGTTTTTTAGGTAGAATAAAATGGCGTAATTAGATTAACAAGTAAGCTGGCTTTATACCGGGCATATCAATGTTAATATCACGTGTTATATATACAAATTTTAAATACAGGCCTGCAAAATATATCAATATTTGTTGAAAATATTTGTTAGCATTTTTAAAAGTCAGTAGAAATGTTAATAACATTTTTTATTAACATTGATTACTTTTTTTATTAACATGATGATTATTGCTAATTTAGTTAATATAAATCTGATGTGACCAGCACATTACCTTCCGTCAGTTCTATGTATTCTGTATAAAATCCATATAGAAAGTTTCTTGCAAAAGATTCCATATTTCAAATACATTACCTTAAGTTAGTTCAATCTATTTTGTACAAATTCCATACAGGAATTTTCTATATTTCCAGTAACATTATAACCCAAACATACTATGTCAATTGCACCTGACACTGACATCTGTCAATCAGAATTTTCTTAATATAGGTAGTACATGTTTTCATGGTTATATAGCACACAGCTGGCTGCTTTATGAAATTTAATTTCTTTATTATTTTTTAACTCTATATCCATTGAATATGAAGTATAAAATGTAATCAAATCGTATAGAGAATGAAATATTTTTAATATTTATAATAACATTAAATGTGAAAAAATGATATTTAACAGCGTTTTTTCAAGAAAAACTGTTAAAATCTTCAAATTAGGGTACTTCCGGTCGACCAATATGGTATTCTCGCATATTGTTTTTCTTAAAGAACAAGTATATCTAAGAGTACCTGCGAAAACCCGAGTTAAAAATTGCTTTTAATAAGCGAGATATTAATTTTTAAAATTTGATTTTGTTGTGTCACGTGATAGTGACGTACTAGTTGTATAGTACCAGCGGTGTGCAATCAGTGGTTCATGGATTTTCGAGAAAATGTTCAGTAAGTATTGAAAAAGATGGGTAATAAAATGTATTTAATTGTAATCTTACCTATTATTACTAAAAAACTTAAGAAATTTATAAGAAAAATCATTCTAAGTAATCGATTACATATCTTTGCTTATCTGCAAAAACATTTTGACATTCTTAAATTATGTAGGTGGCGATTGATAACATACTTTTATTGCCATTATTGTACTTTGTATAAGAATGTTTGACACAAGAATTTCGTAGCATGGTGGTAATGTTTTTGCTTCTTATGTGAAAGGTGGTAGGTTCGAATCTATCAAACTTCCTTAGCTTTTTTTATTTTTTCTTCATATTTATTTAACATAATCAGATAAAATTGGTTATATTAAATTTGATATTTACTTAAAATTACAACAAAATATACTCGTATATAAAAAAATAAAAATAAAGAGGTTTGGTGGGTTCGAACCCAGCTCGGAACCCAGTACCCTTATCGTAACAAGCAAGAGCATTACCACTATGCCACGAAATACATTACACAACACTTCATTTAGGAATGATAATAATTATTACATTAAATTTGCTATAAATTTTATTTACTTTTTAATTATTCTTTATTAATTTTGAATAATTAATTGTTAATATGATGCAATAAGTATCCATGGACAAGTATATAAAAAAATTCAGTAAATATTCAAAACATTCTAATTTCGCATGTTAAATTCATATATGTAACGGATTTCGAACGCCACCCGTATATCGATTAGATACACAAATATATATTTGTATGTAGTATTTAACATTGTTGATGTTACATGTTCATTATTTTGTTACCAGAGGTCAATACATGCTAAAACAGTTGTATACGAACACTCCCGAACGATCCGAAGTAGAGCCGTGTATGTGCATACTTAAGATACGGTCTGTTATCACATTCGAACATGGAGTAGGGATTTCAACTCGTCTCCCATTGGTAGTACAACTAGTACATCAGCAAAATTTAGATGCTTTATATTTTTTGCAACAACCAATTTATAACATGTTTTTTTGCTTTTTCCCTCTGTTTTACCAATCAACTTTAATATTTTTAATAACTTTTTAATATTTGTAATCATGACAGAATATCCTATTATAACCAAAATCTAATCAGCTCTTCATATGGATGTAAAGAAGAGGAATACGCAAAAATTATAATTTTTGGAAAGGTGGTATTGTAGTTATGCGATCCGAAATCGTCACACACACACACTCACACACACACGCATACCTACATCCATCCATACATTCATCCATATATCCATTCATACATCCATACATACATACTGACATCATCGTAAGAATAGTAAAATGGTACTCTAGGGACCCTAAACCGTGCTTATTCATTAAAAACTCATGATCGAATTTTTTGACCAGACATTACCTTCCTTACCTAAAGGTGACGGAAGGTAAAAAAAATCACTCTGGAGGTAGTCTACATCAAAGGATGTTGATGTTGGCAACAATTATTTTACCAACCAGTTATTTTTGGTGCTAGTGTTAATAACATTCTAGTCGTAGATCACTTTCCCGCGGAAATGAGGAAGCTGTCAATAACATTATTAATAACAAAATTAGTTCAGCTATTTACTTGCTGATAACATGGTAGTGATTTCGTTGATAACTTCTGTAAACTTGTTATTAAGATTTATTAATTACATTGTTAATGTTATTTTGTATTTAATTTTTTTTTCAGTCAATAATAAATTAACATTTCAAATATTTTTTTGAACACAATGTTTTGCTATTTTTACTTCCTTTTACATAGTAAAGGAAGTATTGTAATCTCGAAAAATTTCAGTTTTCAGATTTCAGCGGAAATATCCATTTTGACCATCCCTGAATCTATTATGACTAATTTCGACGTGATGTCTGTACGTACGTACGTACGTATCTCGCATAACTCAAAAAGATTACTAATATTAAAAATTTATTAAAAATATTAGTGTTGATAGGTAAACAACAGGGAAAAAACAAAAAATCATAATATAAATTGATTGTTACAAAAGATATAAAGTATTTAAATTTTTCTGATGTACTAGATGGCCTTCCAATGGGAGACCAGTTGAAATCCCTACTCCATGTTCTAATGTGATAAGACACCGCATGAACCACTTATAGCACACCGCTGATACTGGTAGTACGTCACTATCACGTGACACAAGAAAATCAAATTTTAAAAATTAATATCTCGCTTATTAAAGGGAATTTTTTACTCGGGTTTTCACAGATACTCTTAGATATAACTGTTCTTTAAGAAAAATAAATAAAAAAATATGAAAGAATACCCTATTATGTATTTAGGACTGCTATAACATCTAGTTGTGCACCTCCTTTTTTGGTCATTACAAAATTTCTAGAAGTGGTACTTTACTTAAAGCATATAATAGATTTTAATGAAAAATTATATTAAAATATAATCCAAAACTTTTAAAATTTGGTATATTAGACTTTTATAACAGTGAGAATAATATTGTAGATCTTGGTTAAAATAGGCTAACCAGAATTGATCTATTACCTGAAATTGTTAACAGATTTTTTTGAATAAAATGGTTTTATTTTGATTTTAGAAATAACTGCTTCAAATAAATGTTTTAGAGATTCAAATTCTGCGTCTAGCACATCAATTATTATTAAATTAGCTCTTTGTATAAGCGAGATATGTAAATTTAAAAATTATATACTTTTTGGTCTTTGTAAGAAAGCATTCTAGGACAAAAAATAACAAAAAAATAAAAAAAATATTTTTAATGTCAAATTATGTCAAATACGTGCAATTTTACAATTGGGTCTATACTTCATGTGTGCTTCATGTTGGTCTTGCGTACAAGGAAGTAGTGTCGTGTCCACATCAGATTTTTCAAATGTGAAGCCAGCTTAAGTCTACTCTTATTTTAATGCTTATATCACAATGGACGTAAGCGTAAGAATAGCATAGGCGTAAACGTATAAGCGAACTATAGTATTCCTAGGGCAGCGTTCTCAATGCTGCTACGTATTTCTTACGCTTATGTAGGTACGTAAGAGGTCCGTAAGAAAAACGTGAAGTTGAAGTAAGTTCAACTTTACGTTTTTCTTATGGGCAAACCGAATTACTGTATATGCTCGTGAAATGTCAAACACTCTAAACAACTACACGAGTTGACTGTGGATAGTTTGTGCTGATCATCGTCATCATATTTTTTTTATTTATACTCGTATAATTATGGATAAACAATTATGATTGATTAATTTAAATAGAAGCTATGAATGCTTGTACAACAAATAGGATAAAAAGTATAAAGCTGTTCTTAAGAAAGAGAACATATGGGCTTATATAGTAGAATTTGCAATACATGTATATAAAAAGCTGTGAATGATAAATAATAAACTTTGAATTAAAATACCCTATGTTAATTACCAACATTTTCTTAAAATAACTAATTTTACGTCATGTCCATTGTGAACATAATATTTTCATAATTTTTATGTTATGTAGTCCTTACGTTTACGGCCATTGTGAATCTAGACTAAAAGTTCTTGCCAGATTGCACCTGTGTCTTCAAATTGACAATATCGTATCGACACAAAACGTCATATGGGTAATTGAATATTGCTGTCAAAATTCGATTTTTTTGTATAAGCCTAGCTTAAAATTTGAGTGTTCGCGGTACTATAAAAAAAAAACTAAAAATGAGCAAGCAGAAGACGCACGTCACCAATAAATATTACTAGATAATGACGTCACTTATTACTACGTTTACATGGGATACTAATTCATTCTAGAAAATGCAATGCGAGTTGCATAACTTACTGTATACAATACATGCAGATGAATTATCGTGTAATACTTATTAAAACAAACCAATAATACTCAGTACCTGGTTTAGGTCGACTTAGCGCTAACCAAATCAAAGCACCCCAAAAACTATAATAAAATGAGAAAATTATGCGCCCCCAAATCTGTGTGCTCTAGACTGCAGCCTAGTCAGCCTATCCGGTAATTGGGCACTGCAGTAATTCTGTAGCACAAGACATAACTCACAATATTTAACTCAGAAGAAACTTTTGTAATTAGTGCAGTAGGTAGTTAATTAGAACGATATATATTAATTAGAACGATATATAAAATTGACAGTTCTATATATTTTTTACAAAACAATAATACATAACTACTTGATATTTACAATTATTTATATTAATGCAAGTTACTCGTGCTTGTGAGATGAGTTGACAATCACTGACAATCAAGTGACAGGGATAGGATCGATATTTGATCGATTATAAATTCAATTTGATTCAATGTAAACATGAACATTCTCAGTGTTGCTACTGTTATGGTACGAAAATCAACTACAATTATTTCAAATAATTTTATATTCCCTAAAAGGAATAAGGATTGACTTATAAGTAAAGGTAAATATATACGTTTCTTAGGAGTATTTATTATATCTTCTTTTTTAAAATATAAATAACATCCAATAATTTCTACAAGTTATATTTCATTTTATAAGGTTGATGACGTGCGTCTTCTGCTTATTCATTTTTAGTATACTGGGCACTAGTGTTGGTTTTATAATGGTCTATTTTAATTGACTTCCAAGGTAAATTAAATTAAAATGAATACAATTAAATCATGTTCTTATGACATTGCTGTCAAAAAATCGAATTGCATTTGTCCACTTTATGAAATTTACTAGGGAAGTGAGATTGGACAGACTTATGGGTGACCTCGTAACAAAGTGTTAGGTGATGAGTAAGCGGAGCACGGGGAAAATACACCCAAATCATTCAAGCAGCCGTTGCACGTCATCAATAAAAAATGAATAAAAGTAACTAAATGTATGACGTCATGTCTTGGTACATTTACATAGGTTTAAGAATCGTAATGAAAAATGTAATACTGGTTGCATACAATCTTATTTCAAAATTTAAAGATATTTTAGAGACTATTTCACTCATACTTTTATAAACCAATGTAAGTTCAGGATTCTGCCTAGTTACCAAGTTTTATTTCGACATAATACCGTCACATTTTGCATCCTTTGAGCAAATAAGATGTTGAATTTTTACAAGTAAATGAGTTTTGATAAGATTATAATTAACTAATTTGTAAATAAATATTCGTAATATTTGTGAATAATAAATATTTTATATAATTTAACTAGTATTGTCTCTTGGATAAAATACAAATATATTCAATTAACATTTCATTGAACTATAATATATTATAAGTTATAATACTGTACAAATATTATACAATAATAATTAATTAATTTGAATCGTTAGTAGGATTCAGATCTTCGTCTGAATCATCAGTCGGATTCAGATCTTCATCTGAACTCTCCATCATACATAACTTCACGATTCCACCACTGCTGTATTTCGTTTGTCGTATGATCTATTGAATTTTTCCACATTTGTAGTGTTACATGATCAAGTACTTCTTTCCATATTTGAAGGGTTTCGTTGTCTCCGTATCCATTCCTGCCAAATGAAATTAAAGGGCCTTTCTTTTCTTTTTCTAACTCAAATTACGAAATAAGGTTTTTTACAAAAATCTGACACTGCCTCGAAAGTGGTTTCGGCATTGTATAAATAAAACAGAACCGTATAAATAAAAACTAGTGGTAGTCTTGAAAAAGACTGATTTATAATTAACAATAATGAAAATAACACAAAAGGAAATGAAACTGGATAAATAATAACAAGCACTAATTTATAAATAAACAGGAATGGAATGAAAATACAACTCACAACGTACAAAAATCTTTCGAACACAATGCAAATATTTCTCCCATTGGGAGTGTTTGGTGACCATTGTGCGAATTAATGGCAGCACTGGACTAGCATATTTTCTGGAAGTGTGTAGTGAAATACGTACACGTAGTATAGCGCGCTAGCATAAAGTGTAACTAAATTTGCAGAATTTGTTAAGAAAATTGATAGTTCGCGCCAACACTAGTAACGGGGTTAGGTCCATAAATAAAAATGCGTTCTGTTGTGTTTGTAAAAGTAAAACAAACTTACATGCGAAAGATAGAATAGAAAGAAAGTTATGGTTATACGAATTAAAATTAAAAAAATATGCCCCAAACTCGACATTTGTTTGCTCTCAGCATTTTGAGAAAACAGATTTCCTCACAGAAAGTTATGATACTGGTAAGACTTTCGTGAGGCTTATAAATATCTAAAACTTGTTTATGTTAATTATTTGTAAATCAAATTTTCATGAATACAAGGAGAATTTTGAGAAGAGGTGCAGTGCCAATAATATTTTCCCCGAAGTACAAAACAAAAAAAAATCAATTAAATTTCACCTTACATAGTCAAAACACAATGGTCCTGGCTGTTAATTAAATGACTTTTTCTTCCTCTTACACTCGCACCACGGCATCTTCATGCAGTTTTCAGCGTTTCTAATTTCCACAAATTATAATTATCTTTATCCGACATTCTCACAAAATTTAAATAACATCACAACAAAACTTCGTACATAAACGAACGAAGATGCAAAATGAACTATTACAAACTAATTAAAGTGAAAAGATAATATTCAACAATAATATATTTATTCAAATTAATATTATTTATGAACTAAATATACAATATATATTGAATAGTTCACATGTTATAAAGTTACAACTTTGATGATACCAATTCAAATATTCCCGGGCGTAGGTTGCTAGTCCGTTGCTGCCATCTACGATAAGCTTTGCCCAAACGCTCCCAATCGTGAAACAAAAGTGTAAACATAGAAAATATCAATGTTACCAATTGTAGCAACAAATAAATGAATAATATAAGATAGATGTCATTATTTATTTACTATTCATGTCATATAAGTTAAATAATGAACTCTACTAAACATCTAAATAATAATTCTATAAGGCCATACACTTTTTAACAGTTAAAAATTATTAAAATTTTATATTATTTTTCAATATTAGTTATTTTACTGTATTAAAGTTGGTACAGTAATTGATGATGTGCAACGGCTGCTTGAATGATTTGGGTGTAGTTCCTTGCATATTTCTTCAGAGGGCAGCAAAATCACAAAACTGACGAAGAATTAACGTAGAAGTCAATGCAAAAAAATGTAATGGAAAATTTAAATGTCAAACTGAAAAATTTAAAAGCTGATAAGACATACACTCATGGACAAAATTATCGAATATTTTTTTTTATCACTATTACTTGAAAATAATTTAGAATTATCGCCATAAACTTATATATGTGCTGATGTTATTTATCTAGTAGACTGATACAATCACTTGTTTTAAAATATTTTGACGTTTAATTCATATTAATGGTGATTATTGTCTCTCGCGCGTTTTATCTTAAAAAGTTCCTTATATAATTTAAGAATTATAGTGAATTAAGTTATTTGTGGTGAAATTTAGTAAGTGATAGTGATTTGCGTTTGCATTTTCCTCTATATAAAACAACAGTATGCCACCAGTTCGACGCTGCAATGAAGCTGAAGCTGCACAAATTGTAACTCTATATAACGAAGGATATAGACAAAAAAATATCGCACGACGTCTCAGGAGAAGTCAATCTACAGTATCAAATATTTTAAAAAGGTATCAAGAGACTGGAAATTTCGAACGGAGAGCCGGGCAAGGGCGCAAAAGGTGTACAACAGCAATTGATGACCGTTTTTTGATACTTAATTCTACGCGAAATCGCACATTGACATCCACGCATCTCAAAAATGAGCTATTAAATGTAAGACAAACTAATGTTAGTTCGAAAACAGTCAGACGAAGATTAAAAGAAGCAGGTTTAGAGCCAAGACGGCCTGCCATAGTTCCACGTCTTCTCCAAAATCACAAAACTCGTCGATTAGAATTTGCCAGAACACATGTTCACTGGAATGTCGAGCATTGGACAAATATTCTGTTCACGGATGAGACCAGAATTCAATTATGGAAGCCAGATGGACGAAACCATGTCTACAGAAGAGTTGGAGAACGGTACGCCAGCTGCAATCTTATACAGAGTGTTAGTTTTGGAGGTGGGGGCATAATGCTTTGGGGAGGTATTAATTGGGACGGACGCACCGAACTCGTGGAAGTGATTGGACGAGTAACTGGTGACTTGTATATCGAAAACATCCTTGAAGATCATGTTTTGCCATATGTCGGCCATATTGGATACGAAAGATTCGTATTAATGCACGATAACGCTCGACCACATGCAGCTGGCATAGTGACTAATTACCTCGATGCAATCCAGATTCAAAGATTAGATTGGCCACCGTATAGCCCAGATTTAAATCCAATTGAGCACATGTGGGATCAGCTAAAACGTCGCATAAAACGAAGAAATCCCGTTCCAAATACAATAGAAGATCTGCGGATTGCGGCACAAGAGGAATGGAATGCAATTCCTCAAGAATACATTCAAACTCTAATTAGTAGCATGCCGAGAAGAATGCAAGCAGTAATTAGAGCTCGAGGAGGGAATACTCGTTATTAACTGTGCTCTTATTTTAATCAAAAGACTAGTATTTGGCATCCCAATAGCATTTAAGTTTAAAGTAAATATCCTTCATGTTCATAACATTTATCATTATTTATTTTTCACGATTTTCCTCTCATAATAACTTAATATTGTTCACTTAAAATTTGTAAAATAAACTGTTCTTCCCAATTTAAAGTATTTAAATTACTTGATTCATTAGAATTTATTTTTTTCAAAAAGAAATTGTGATAAAAAAAAATATTCGATAATGTTGTCCATGAGTGTACATAACTTTTGAACCCACATAATTTGAATTTTTATATGTTTAAAAAATACTCGTAAGTATCTTATGAACATTAATTACTTTTTATATAATAATATTTTTAAACTTTTCTTACATGTTTCTGTAGAATTTCATGGAGAACCAATTCTTAATGCTTGTATATCGAATATCCATAACTCAGTTGATATAGAACTTCCCGAAACTTACAAATTAGGAGATAAATATACTGTTGAACATTCATCAAAAGAACTTGATCAATTGCAATTCTTCGGAAGAATTCTATATTAGAAAAGAAAGGAACCAACGCAAAAAGAACTAAAAATCCACAGTAGTATGTAAAAGCTGACAATATCGTTCATAAAGTTACGACTAAATGAGTTATGCGAAGAACTATGAATATGTTAGAAGTTGATATTCCTTAGCTCCCATTTTTTTTCTTTTCTTTCACCTACGTACTTCTTTCAAACAAATAATACTAATAATACAACGATGTTCATATCCGATTGTGTTGCTTACAATTTTTAGTTTACATCACATACATAGATGTAAAAATATGGCTCAGATATTACAGTACACAAATTAGAAATTGAATCTCGCGAAGAGGTGACGAAATTACAAAAAACTATACAAACTTGTATACACACATACACGAATATTTTTCACTATTCCTAAAATATCTGGATAAATACTTATTAAACTCTGTTATTAATATTATTTATATACCTATTAATTATTGTTCTTTTGCAATTTAAAATTTGTAACTATATATTTTAAATAAATATTCATAATACATATCAATATGAGTTTGCTTTTCTTTTTCTTTCAAATATTTAAAAAAAAAACAATTTTAAAAATACACACGGTCAACATTTTAAAGATCTAGATACCGTGGTTTAGTTAGTTGCATATGTTGATAGGTGGCGAACTTTATGACGATACAAAAGCATTGAGTTTCCAGTCTCTCTTTAGATAGTTGTCTCTGGGAAGTAGATATTCTAACGCTATTGTAATTGGATTTCATCAAATACAAATACTTATGTATATTCAAACCAGTATGTCGATATTTTATAAAATAAGTAAATCTACATACCTATGGTAATAAAATTTAATAAATATTATTTCTTTTGAAATTTTATATTTGTAATTTTAGATAAAAGTTTACATTATTATCGAATTTATTGTTGTACGAAATAGATCGAATTTTAAAATAGATTAGATGAATAAATTTTTCCATTTTTACCTCCCGCTACCCTTGGTAACGGAGGTATAGGGATCGTGCTAAAAATCGCATATCGAGATTTTGGTAAATGACCACGTTTTATGGTCCCTAGAATCCAATTTTAACATTTTCACGATGATGTCTGTGTGTATGTGTGTATGTGAGTGTGGATCCTCCACTCTAACTCAAATACTATCATTCAAAAAAATTTAAAACCTTGTATTTCGAACTTTTTCTGTAATGGAAAGAGCCCATTAGATTTTGATGTAAACCGGATAACCGGAAATGGCACTTTACTAGAAGCTCAAAATAGTTTTTCTTCAAAAAATACCTTTAAAAGTTGTTTTTTCGAGATTAATGTTATTATAAAAATTAAAGATTATTAAATTTTCTATAGATTTGCATTAATACTTTTTCTATATATTTTATGGATAAATTTATAAAATTATCTATAATTTAAATCCCAGAACCTTCGCTTTAAACAAACAAAACGCAGTTATTCAAATGTATGTAACTGGCAGATAAATGTCACTATCAAAGAACTAATCATTTCAAAATAATATTAGTAACGTTCTAAAAAGAAAAAAGTAAATAGAAAAGGAATTCAATACAGTTTGCAAATATGTAGATATATATATATATATATATATATATATATATATATATATATATATATATATATATATATATATATATATATAAATTGGAATAATAAAAATTAACGATTCACAAAAATGTTTAAGCTAATCCTCATTTTGGGATTAGAGAATTCCGTGGGTGAATTCTATTCTATCCCTGTATTTAAAATTTAATCTTCCTTTTATTATAGCTCCAATGGATCAATGGTTAGAGCGTGAATGTGAACCCACTCTGTAATTGGGATTTAATTGAGTGGTTTAAAAAAAGGTAGTTTCTTGGATTAGATTAGACTATATTTTAAGAAATAAACTGTCAAAATTAGAGTAAAATTAATTACTCAAAAATAAAGATTAACTTAATCTTTTTTGTGACTCGGGCTGTAAATGGCGGGAGGTATTGTGTTGGCCACACCAGATTTTTTAATTTTAAAACATTAGGTATCCATAAACATGAATTGCGTGCACTCCTTCATAAATTTGCATATTTTCAAATAGTTGCTCAATACTTTGTTATTTATTATACCAGTTTTTTCTCGTTATATTTTATAATTATTATGAATGAATTATTATTAGAAATATTCTAGTCCATATTTATTAAAATAGTTGCTTAATATTATTCTATATATTAGGTATATACGTACGTTTTTTGCCATTATATTATTTTATTATTTGAATATTGGAAATATTCATGTTTATTCGATTTATCATCTTAATGGAAAAACACTAATACTTTCGTCAGGTATATATATATATATATATATATATATATATATATATATATATATATATATATATCTAAATGTTAGGATATCGTCGAACCGTTGGTTAGGAGATTTACTGAAGATAATTTTAAACTGACAGTGATGATGACTTTTGAAGTTCCGAAAAAATCTTCAGTGATTTATTTTCTTTGAACACATGTGTATAATATTATATTCGAGAGATTCGTCAATGAAGTTCGTACACCTTTGAAATTTATTACCTTATGTTTCATTTTATTTCCAAAGTTGCTAATAACAAAATGATGTTTTTCGGAATATAAATTGACTTTAATAGCCGAAAATATATTCTTCCACACCTAGAGATATTTATCGATGAATAAATTTCTAGAATACAAGATACAATAATAATTGTAATCTAAAATTAATAATTCCTACTCCTACCTAAAGCATTTAAATTTTTTTTTCCAGATTTACAGCTTGTATGTTCAGTCACTGCTAACAAATTATACAAATTTTTGTGAAATAATGTCCTAATTTTTTATTTTAGGTCTTACTTTAGATTTTAGACGATTTTTTTGTAATTTAACAAATTCTTAATTTTTTGTTTGTAAATATTATTGTGAATAATTTTCATTCTTTTATGCCCAGTTGCATCGTTAAATTTTGAACTGATTAAATTGGGGATATCATATCGAATTGGTATGTCAAATGGGTTATTAAATATTAGTGTCAAACTTTCGTTTTCCTCTCCTTGTTAACCTTTATTAAGAACAACTATATACAAGCAGTGCAAATAAGAATTATAGATTTTTTTGTCTTGTAACTTGGTTACAGTTAACGCGATCGAATTTATTGCATAAGTAGCTACTAAATCTATTTTTACCAAGCCTTTAAATTAAATTTACTCGGTCACCAAAGGACAAAATTCAAAATCCCTAATTTTGTTAGACATATTGGCAGTAAATAGGCTGTGATTCTCTATACACGCTTCGGTTTTACTCCAGCTTGCATGCACTGCCTAATACATGCGGGTTTTTCTGAACCTGTTGCTCCCTCCACACTACCTTATTCCACAAACATGGAAAGTTTTTTAAATTGGTGTTAAATTTAGTCAAAAACTCTTTATAATAATCCCTATTATCTATTAGTATTAATTTATTAAAAATAGTAGTAATGTAATACAACAAAATTTTAGTGCCAGTATGACACACAAATAGAAGAATCAGACAAAATAGATAAAACACACACAATCTTTTTACAAAGGCCTGGTTTGTGCAGTGCCAAATATCAGAATAATTCAGAAGATGCGCAAGAGCGCAGGTCAGGCTTATAGCTATTCAGGCGGCCTGAATTACACACTCACACGTTCCGATTTAACTGCGCAAACCAGTACCGCGCAGGCAAGCCGGAAAAAAAGTCGGTGCGTGTATACGGGCCTTTATGCACAGCATTAGCACAATGTACTCTACCACATAACATAACATTCTAAAACTAACATGGTACGAATATTTTAAATTTTATTGTTTTACGGGTATATGTATCAAGGTTACAACTAATTTATTGAATATATTTTTGCCTTTGATTTTTCCTATCCCTGTAGTTTTATTTAAAATAAGATGTTTATTCACAACAAAAACAATGCTAATTACAATAAAGAATATTTTGAATATAATAATGATAATGTTCAATCACAAAAAAATAGAATATAATAATTATATGTTTTTACTATAATCCGGGCATGTGAATATCTGTATCACTATATTAAGGCTGCAGATAATTTAGTGAATATGTATATTCCTTTAGTTTATTAAAAAAGTTATTTGATTGCAATAATTCAATAAAAACAATATTTAACTACAATAAAGATAATTTGATTACAATAATGTGCCGGGAATATTTCTCACCTTACACACTCAGGCATCTGGCGGATACCAGCTTCGTAAACATGATATTTATAGGATAAATATCATAAGTTCATACAGCCATAGTATTTATACACCATGTTTGTATTAAATGAAATGGGAGCAATGCAGAAAATCACCAACCGAACGAAAACATGTGCAAGTTTGTATTTGCAAATTTAATATTTTTCTTCAAATATTCGGCCACGGAGATTCGACTATCTAAGCTAAAAAATAACCGGATATTCAGTATCCGGCCAATTTACTAAAACCGTTGCATTACTAGAATGGGGTCTCCCGTCTGATTTATTAAATTTATTTTAAATGAAAGTTCGTTTAATTTTGAAGTAATTCGTAGTATAAAAAGATCTGCATTTGATTTTTAATGTCAATATGACGTCACGGCAAGGGATGGCAAAATTAGTAGTATATATCGATATATCGAGTATCGATATATCGTTGATGTACAAAAAAATCACAAGAAATAAATAGAAACACAACTTAAAGGTTTGTTTATTATTGTACAAAACATACAGACATATGTAATGTACAAATTCAAATTTTACTTTAGAAGTCAAGTCAGCTGAAGCTGACTGCAAAAATAATAATTTATTTAATCTTTTACCGGTTTCAGGATATTAATCCATTGTTTACATGTGCAAAAGTAGACTGGTAACTAAGTAATAACCGTATCTGAATGGTAATAACCATACCAACTTGTCAACAACAGTCTACAAAATGAAAATAAAATAAAATGAAAGTATAATGCTCTTCATTAATACATACAGATAACGTTAGTGTATCGTTCTAAATACGATTTACTTTATTTTAAAATAATAAACATGAGGAATAAAGCACATAATTTGAATAACTGTCATATTGACATATGTCAAAAAAAAAAATGTTCTGTTAACCCTAGCATTCTGAAAGTAGCATTAACGAAATAATTTCAAAAAATAATATTTATTAATATAGACTTCATTTTCTGAAATCGATAAACTATTGAACAAACCACGGATGTTATGAATCATAACAAGCCTTAGATGTCTTAAAATGACATCTGCGGCAGTTATGATATACATAACATTCCTAGGTATGTTAATGGCTATTACCACTCAGTCGATACGAATTTCATAACGATATATCGCACCTTTATACATCGATAAATTACTCGATATATCGTTTATTTATCGAATATTTATTTTCGGTATATTTTCTAATATATCGATATACGAGTATTTTATTTATCGATATATCGTTGCCATCCCTAGTTACGGCGAGACCTACAGCTACTAGATAATACATAGCTGACTCGTCTGCCATAGTGGCGCCAAAATGAAAACAGCAAATTATAAAATAAAAGTTAATTTTTTATGTAGTAAGTATTTTTCACAATTAAATATAATTTCCATATTTGCCATATTATATTTATTTAAAATAATAAAACGAGTTAAAATACGGTTCGTTAAGATTTTTGAGAAGTATTGCATAAGTACTTGTAAAAATTATAACCATTTCTCAAATTATTTGCACAATTTGAAGCAGAACAACCCGTCATTGTGGATAATATCCAGGTATGTTCACTTCGCAGCGTAAACTCGACCTACTCCGCGCATGACGTCACGTGGCAGGCAGATAAGTAAGTTTGTAATGCGGAGTAACAGATAAATCACAGTTTTTCTCGCATATATTAACAAATTTGATGAAAATTAACTCAAAACAAATATGATTACTTTTAAATATGTTTATTTTATAAATACAGTACATACTGAAGATAAATACAGTTATAAAAATATAGAAAAATACCCGAATACCATCTAATGTATGTATAACATGTAACTTGAGTACAAAATTATCTAATATTATAAAATTATTATAAAAAATTTTTAATTTTCTTTGTACTTGATTTATGAGAAGAGTGTTTTTGTAGAAGTTCTCTATTAATTTTTCGAATTTTAATATAATTTCGCACTTTTATAAAATATTTTAAAACTTCTATAGGAATATCTTCAATGTGCTTAGTTTTAGTATGAATTTCATTAGCTAAATCCGTTATAATATTGTCGTTTTTATTGAAATTATTTCCATGAAACTTTTGAAACATATCCTCTGCAACTTTAATAATTGAAAAGAAATTTTCAGTTGGATAACTCAAATTTCCCTTGGATATGAATGTAATCCAGTTTAATGTCTCATCTATTTTATCAAATTTTTTTAAATTATTACCCAGAAATGAGTATTTTGACCTAAATCGATAAACCACATATCCAGCTAAGTATAAAAGTGCATTAGTATCTAATTCAGTTTCACATATTGTTCCTAATTCTTTGGTAAGTTCTGGAGATTGTATTACAGCTATACAATCGTCATGCAAATCTACTGCTTCTTTTTTAAAATTAATATTATTAAATAAAATTTCAGTCGCGTTAGCTTCTACTTCCTCTTGTGTAAAACTACTCTCTGATAGTGACAATGATGGTGATCTAGACTTCATTGTTACAGAAGATTCACATGTCGGTTTAATTGTATTTTCATCCGATGAAGATTGTAATTCAGTATTTTTACTAGTGCTGTTGATTTTGAAAAAAATGGAATTCGAAAATTCAGTTGAAAAATAATTCGAAATTCAAAAATTCGATTTTCGAATTTTAATCTAAATTCAAATTTTCGAATTTCGAATTATTAACAAAATTCGAATTTCATATACACATTCAAAATTCCAATTTCGAGTATTTACGAAGTTATAATTACATATTTTCAAGTGTAAGTTAATTGTCATTATTCATTTCAAAAAAAATATTTCCAAATTGTACTTCGTGGCGACATGCTAATTAAGAATATTTTACTGTCAACAAATAAATCTCAGTGTTTGGACTCAGAGAGCAAGTTTAAACAAGTCATGTCATTGTAAAACACGAATAAATAGATGACGGCATCAACTATCGAATTACAAAATTCGAAAAATATTCCGAATTTTGACTTCGAAATTCGTAATTCGAAAAAGTATAAAGCATATTTTTCGAATTTCGAATATTTCAAAATTCGAAATTCGAAAATTCGAATTTTGTCAACAGCACTAATTTTTACTACTTACAAATACAGCTGAAGCATGTTTTCCCAATATATACCATCTTAGTCGATGCTGAAAATCTATAGCAGATGGATGATCTCTTGCCCCTCCCATTGCTCGCATGTATGAATAAAATTTTTCCAATATATCTTGATTAATTCTACTTGTTATTATGTATTCAATATGAAATTTAGATTTTAATTCATTGTATAAACCAATTAAAGAATTGTTGCAAATAATAATACCATTTTGAAACGGTAATTTAGATTTTTTACCTCTCGCTCTCATATTTTCCATAACATCAGTAACTGTGTTTAAGAAATTAATTTGTATTTCCGCATTTACTCCAAAAGCATTATTACCCGATTGTTTTCCATACATTGATTTAGAATTAAATAAATCAAACCAGTCATTTAACATTTTAATAAGTTCGCTGGTTTCTTCCCAATTACCTGTGATTATACCTTTTAAGCCAGAAAATTTTAGAGCTTGTGAAACCGAATTAGATATAAGTTGAACAGCAGTTTTTACTTTTTGACGTTGTGGCCCTTTCACATCTAAATGACGACTGCTTATTTTATGCGTTATGTTTAATTCTCCACTTTTGCTTAATAACATCTCAATACATGATTTATCTATATGTTTATTATTTAACATATAACCCTGATCTAAAAAATGATTTCTAAATAATTTTATAAGATGCGGAGCATCTGCGAAAAAATAGATGTTGCGGTGTAAATCTACAGGATTTTGAATATATGTTTTATCAGAAGATATTTGTAATGATTTCCAAAGAGATAAATTACCCCCACCCATATCACAAGTAGCAGCAACTACAAAATATCCTGCATGTTCTAATTTTATTATTATATTGTACAGAATATCTTTGGTCATTTGTTGATCAAAAGCATAATAAATAATTTGTTTCCATTTTGAAATAAGCCCACGCACAAAAAGTGTCTGCACTGCTTTAAACGGACCAATGATTTTTTCTTTTGTTTTGTCTAAGTTTACTTGTCGCGATAAATAAGTTTCATCAAATGATATTACAACAATTTTTTCATTTTGTGACATTGATATTGCTTTGTTTTTTAATAATAACAAAATATCATCTAATATCCCTTCCCCTAAATTCAAATGTGTTGCCCATCGACGCAATGTTGAAAATGCCGGTAAAGGATAATTTAATTTTTCGCGTAAATATCTGTATGCTTTAGGGCTTACACTTCGTAATGAAATAGCTGATGCTATATCGTCATTAGACCATCGAATATTTTTCTTATTTTTTAAAATACATTTAACTTGACCAGTTGTAAAATATTTTGATAAAATATCTTGAAACGATTTTTCCATTTTTTCATTTTGCAAATGTAGCTGCAATTCCTTCTCTTGTAACTTCATTGTTAGTTCTTCGATTTTACTTTTCAAATCCTTTTCACTTTGTTCTAATGCATCTATTTTCTTTTTATAACTTTCAATACTTTGTCTACAATTAACATTAACATAAATTAATTTAACAAGACAACATATTAAAATTAACTTGAAAATTAAAACTTACTCTGCTTCAATTTTTTCGCTTTCAAAAGTGGCATCAGCAGTAGAAGTACTTGGAAAATTTATGTTGGGTACATTAATAGGGCTAAAAAATTACAAATAACAAAAACTATACCAGTGAAGTTTCCTAAATTTTTATTTAATCTAAAATTACCTAGTATTTTTATCTTCAATCAATTCATTTACAAGTTTTTTCATTTGTCTACTTTGTGCTCTTTTTGTTCTGCTCTCTGAAATTTCCTTCTTTTTTTTTGGTAATTTTTGTGTGGGTGAGGCATCTTGTTTTAAATTTCGCCTATATTTTGTTGTAATAGGTGTAAAATCCTCTTTTGTCAAGTCACGTTTATAGGATTCAATATTAAAATGTTCCGAACATATTCTCGCTATATATAAACAAATTAACATAATTATTATAACGATTTAAGTATTTTTTTGTAAAAACAACTTACCATTTTTAACATTAATCTTATCATCCCTGCCACACGCATTTATCCACAATTTACATAAAGTTTCATCTTTTGGAAATCTATGATATATTATCCCAGATGTCTTTTTACTAAAATTACTACACCCGTGAACCGCACAATACGACATTTTGACTTCACAGTTCAACAATTTAGATCATACTAAGTACATTTCTTAAGTAAACAGAAAATAAAGCTGATCGTATGTTTATTATTGTAAGAAATAGAAAAATAAATGGTGCGCTCCTATAGTTATGAATAGCGGCAGACGGCTGCTTGCCTGCCGCGTGACGTCACACCGAGCTAGAGAGAGAGAGAAGATGTGCGCGTAGTCATACCTTCTGTATTTGTACCATGGATAATATCTATGATTAATAAAACTGTAACACTAATATTGAATGATTGAAGTGGCTTCAAAGTGGCGGATGAGTCAGCTGTAATTTATCTAGTATAGTTATAGCGACACCTATTGCTATATCTTTCTCTCCCACAAGCTCTATAGTAGGTTGCGAGAAAGTTAGTAATAGTGTGACGCCACTGACAACAAAGTTCATATATCTAGCAAAGTAATTATTAAAAAATTGTTTTTTCATTTTATTCTTTATTTATTTAGTTATACTTTAAGTATAAAGTGTGAAAGATTTACATATGGAAGTTAAAAATGTATTTTTTTTAAAGATTTTTGAATATAGTTAGTTGGACTGATATATAACTGCATTTGAACTTTTGTTATTAAATTCATGTTTTGGCATTCTATTATTTCAGTCAGGCTTGAAATAAATTTGTTTTGAAATAATTAAGAATATACATTAGAAGTATCTTTATTATCTAATGATTGAGTTGAGCACTTCTTATACCCCGTGTGCAGCCTTGATACGTGTCACATTGAAAAAACGCCTACTATAATAAAATTTAAAAGCCGGATAGATTATTTCGTATCTGGTCTAATGTATGTCACGATGGCATGACAACTGTTTTTTTGTATTTTGAACATTAACATTAAGCAAGAGCCGCAGTCGTAGACGTAGAGGACAACACGTTTGTTAAGACGAGAACAAGAGTCGTGCATGTAAATCGACCCATTAGCGATTCGGCCTGGCTTGCTTGGACTTGGGCGAGTCTGCATGACGTGTCCTGTCCGAGATTATCTAACTCCAATGTCATGGAGAGACTTGGATTTAGTGGAAACTTTAGGCTTTCAAAATTAGTATGAATCACATTGCTTCATAAGGAACCGTAGATGAATTCGTAATCAAAAAGTAGGAGTGGACACATAAAAAGTGCATATTCTATAATAATCAACAGAACACAAAGAAAACTAGAACATATTTATAATTAGAATATTAATCTAATTATAAGTGACATACAACAAACTGGAAACTGGTGCCGGATCCCATCCGGATTTTTGATTGTTCTGAATAATTGATTACACAAGAAAATAAATATAAAATACATACGAGTCTACTTTCTCGTAACCAATGGCAGGGCCGGACTGGTTCTTTGGACCGACTCGGGAAAATAAGAAACTGACCGACCTTCCCTTAGTGAAAAAAACTGTAATGTTTAAGTTATCTGTAGTTTAAATTCTTTCGAATTATGGAGACATTAAATTTATTTTTTAATAAATAACTTTGTTTATATTCAAAATTTTATTTATTTATTATATGTATATGGCCCGGTGTAATAAAACAAATTAATCTATGATTAAATTTTACTTCCAAAGTACTTAAATTTAAGCACATGTTACACATAGGGCCAGTTGCATAAAACCTTAGCTGATCATATGTTTAACTGCACATTGTAACCGTGGATACGTATCAAAAATACATTGGAAAATAAGCCTTGTCAAAGTTAACAATGTAATTAAAGTTAACAATGTTTTATGCAATTGGGCCATAAAAAAGGAACTCCTTCTTCCCAGTTCACTATCATCTTCTGATTAACTTAGACCACGAATTTTTAATCAGCTTGATTGATACTTGAGCTCTGCATTCAACCATTGCTAAAACAGTATCTTTTAACGGAATGTTTTTTAGATATTGAGTAATGTCATTATTTTCTTGGGTTAGGACATTTTAAAGAATTTATTTACAGATTTTCACGATTTGTTTTACGTTTTGTTCCATATGTTGGCTAAATCTGTGACATTTGGTGGTAAAAATAGAATAAGCCAGTAATACGGTTATCGTCACTCGAAAGTTGCTCATCTATTTTATAATCAGAAGCTTTATTTACAGTAAGAATCACTTTATCTTCTAATTTATTCTGCTTTATTTCTCATCTTACACCCGGGGCAAACTGTTTGTAGAACCAATCCTTGAAATTTTCTTCAGTGATCCACGCGCTTTTTTTACTATAACAGCGTACAGACAGATGAGTGTTTTTAAATGCTCTAGGATTACGGAATTTACCAATAACGAGAATTTAAAGCTTATGATTGCCTTTGTATTGCTGCAAAGCATAAAGGTAATTTTTTTTCTTGTTAATTTTATCCGGGCGCTGCTTGCTCGTCAGCATGAAATAAAGTCTTGTTGAGAAAACGCTAAAATAATTTGAATACGTCTGAATTATAAATTTTATTGTTACCTAAACCAAGATCTTTTATTATCTATTGCAAGTCAATTCGGAATCGTTTCAAAGTTATTTCGTCATCATTGCTGAAACCTTTGGAACCAGCCTCTGCAGGCCACAAATTGGTTGTTTTTTACCTTCCGTCACCTTTAGGTAAGGAAGGTATTGTCTTTGGTCAAAAAAATCGGTGGTGAGTTTTTAATGAATAAGCACGTTTTAAGGTCCCTAGAATACGATTTTACTATTTTTACGATGATGTCTGTATGTGTGTATGTGCGTGTGTGTGTATGTATGTGTGTCCGTGTGTGTGTGTGTGTGTATGTAACAAAATTTTCGTCTGCGATAACTCTAATACTACAATTCCAAAAATTATAATTCTTTCGTATTCCTCTTCGTTGCATCCATATGAAAAGCTGATTAGATTTTGGTTATAATTGGTCAACCGGAAGTATCTTCATTTGAAGATTTTAACAGTTTTTCTTGAAAAAACGATGTTAAATATCATTTTTTCACATTTAATGTTATTATAAATATTAAAGAACATTTTATTCTCTATACGATTTGACTGCATTTTATACTTCATATTAAATAGATATAGAATTATAATATTATAAAGAAATTAAATTTCATAAACTAGCTAGCTATGCTAGAAACAGCTACTATATTAAGAAAATTCTGATTGAAAGATGTCAGTGTCAATTGACATAATTATTCGTAGTATATTTGTATTATAATTTTACTCGAAACCTCGAAATATAGGATATTTTTGCTCGAAAGTTTCTGAATGGAATTTGTGTAAAATACATATAACTGTCGAAAGGTAATGTACATACAAGAAATTGAGAATCTTTTGCAAGGAACTTTCTGTATGGATTTTATAGAAAATATAAAGGCATTTACGAGAATTCTACCGGTAGATACCGCATCTACTGATTGTGTTCGAAAACACGAGTGGTAAAAAGTTACCGTGTTCGAAAATTGTACAATATCTACCAGATCCATCTACCGGATTCATGAAGAATCTAATCTCAAAAAAAGGTAGTTCAAATTTTCAATTTACCTTGTTTATCACTTGCGTTCTTAAAATATCGATTCCGGTAGCTATAACCTGATAAACAGCTGTTTACCTGTAACAGTTCACCGGTAGAATTTTCGTATAACTGACGGAATGTAATGTGCTGGCCACATCAGATTTTTTCTAAATCGATTTATAACTGGGCGTAATAATATTGAGATTTTTTAGAAGCATATTTATGTGTTGCCAAAACTAAGAGTACACGACATCCTCCACTTTTTTTATGTTTTCCTCGAATTTGGGGTATAACTGGGCATAAAAATATTTACATTTTTCAAAATCATTTAATACATGTAAAAAAAATAGGTGCCAGGCCCACCGGCCTCCCACAAAACGCGGCTTCTCTTAATCTAATAGATACATTTAAAAATTAATGTCTACATAAAGTGAGTCTTATGCAAATTTATTTATTTATTTAATTATACACGGTCCAATAGAAATACATCCAATAATGGAAGACTTAAAGCGTATATTTATACGTGGTGTAGATAGGTAAAAGGTATAAGATGTGCGAGTAGTAAAGAAAGGTGTGTGAGAAGAAATGAGACTAAGGCATTAAGGATCATCTACTTTACTATGAATCAATTTGCAGTGGTGGTGAACAGCAAGAAATTCACGACGTTCATATATAAGGTGTAGAAGTAAAATTGTTGAAGTAAATCTTTGTAACTGACATGAAGGTCAGGGTATCTTTTAAATTGCTTAAAATTTAGGAATTTAAGAATTTTTTTGTAGACTGTCAATGCGGTCCTGATGATGTTCATAAATAGGATTCCATATAGTTGAGCAGTATTCTAATTTCGAACGTACAAAAGGAAAGTAAAGGAAAAGAATACAAGAATGTTACGGTATAATTTTGCCCTATTGCATATTTGCTCTAGCATCTTATTCCTATATTTTACGTACCTTTTTTTGAACTTAAATCTGGAAATTCCCTCGTCGAATCTTTACTGTTATTCTGTCAATCCTTTATATCTCTTTGTGTTTTCCAATTGTTATACCTTCTTTAGTTAGTGTTCTGTTCAATAAATCTTTTTTGCAACTCAATTCCTCCTTTTATTGGTTGTGTTTAATGTTTCATTGTTCCTACATTGTGTATCACTCACGTAAAATCTGTGTCACTTCTATTTAGTAACTTACCTGTGATCCTATCGTGATACGCAGCGCCCGAAACAGGGTTATGGGTTTAGGGTTCAACAATTAGTGTGTTATGATCTTTTACTACTTTTTTTACAACTTAGTTTCTGGTAATGTCATTTTTATTCATTTTTATATTGTTGTACATTCACATTTATTCAATTCATGTCGTGCCTTCAGCACGCATTAACTTGCATCATATTAAATTCTGTTTTAACAATTAATTCTTTTATTTCGCAAACCTCAGTCGTTTACAGGCATCAACTTTACGGTAGGTAAGATATCTCTTTAGTATTTTGTTTAGTACCGTCCTTTTTGTAATTTTCTGGATAAAAATTACGTGGCGCCCCTATCCCTTTTTAAACCGAGCCCGTCTCTACTGTCTAAAAACTGGCGTTTCCCCAACAGAACATCCATGTGGAGTATTCGTGACTAAGAAAACCCTTTAGGGAAAAGTTACGTCACAAGAAGTATCATGGAAGGAACGCGCATTGCGAATAATGAAACCTAACATTTTGATAGCAGATGTGTAAATTGTAATTGTGATTATTAAATGTTAGTTTACTATTAAATGTGACACCGAGATCATCAATTACGGAATAACGCGATAAAATAATACTGTCAATACAAAAATTGAAATTTAAATGTAAAATTTTTCTGGTATATATATATATATATATATATATATATATATATATATATATATATATATATATATATATATATATATTACATAACATTTGTCAAGATTTAAAAATAAATTATTAAGGGAGCACCATTGGGATAATTTGTGTAAATCTTCTTGTAATAATTAATAGTTATTAATACAAGATATAGGACTAAAAAAATGTAATCGTCGGTAAATATTAGCTTATCTCAATGTAAAATATTAATAAGGTCATTTAAAATAGAAGAGGACCAAGGTTAGAACCCCTAGGTACTCCGGAAGTTGCAGTAAATAAAGTAGATTTGTACCCGAGAAAGTTTATAAATAGTTGACGATCAGATAGATAAGAGGTAATAAGTTAAAGAGGAGGAAATCGAGAAGGAACGAAGATTTCAATCAAGATACCATGATCTATCCTGTCTATTTATATTAGTAAGTCGGTAACAGAATGAATTCTAATAATTACAGTCTTTAACTTAAATGATTTCAATATTTCAAAATACGTGGATTCAGTAACCATCGATTTTAACTCATCAGTACACGCGCACCCAATCTAAGGGACCAACGATAGTTATTTATTTATTATTTTACACGCTTCTTGATACATTGTACATATATAAACGTTGAAATTATATGGGGATGAGACAGTTTTTCTTTGAATTATTTCTATTAATACACTTTTTATGCACCGGTGATGAAGATGACATGATGAAAGACACACACAACAACCATGCCTTATTCAGGATTCGAACCCAGGACCCTTGGAGCGTGAAGCGACAGCGCTACCGCTACTTCAGCTGGGTCGGCTGCCTAAAGGACCAACGATAGTTAAAATTTCTATTATTTCTGTAAACACAAGAATGAATTAAAAATAGTGTATTAATAATTTATAAAAACTAAAACATAATTTACAGTTTATTTATAGTCCTTTAACAATTACTGGGGCTTATTTTGTTGATATGGCCATATACCTCGTTTTTTAGCCGGTGCGTTAGCTTGTGTGTTCTGCAGGGTTAGTAATAAATGCAGAGTTCCTATTCTTAAAAATATTAATAAAATCATTATAGTAGTTTTTAATTTATTTTTTAATAAAACATTATTAAAATAATGAAGAACCCATATATAGGGTGGTGACCAACACAGATGAACGAGGACTTTAATATGTAAAATCATATTTTTGTAATTTACTGCATCGTTAATTATTTTAGGTAAAAATCACAAAAGACTAATCGATGTCTAACGTTTATCTGTCGGGTTAGTTTATTTTTATTATTACGAATTTACAAATGAATATATTTTCAACGTTTCTATTTTGTGAGAAACTTATTTCGTTACAATGCAATTGATACAATAGTTATTTTTGTACCAAGGTCAAAAAGTGATTTTTTCGGCCGAGGAAGAAATAACACTTTTTGGCAATGGTGCACACAAATTTTATTAGTCGATCTTCTTTATAAAATTTCTTATTTATTATTTATTGATATAATTATTTATAACAACTGAACAATTGTACATATTTGAGACTCCTTCAGAAACGTTTACTTTCTCTTTATTAACACTCGAAATAATAGATGGCGCTACCTTAAATCGGTCATTTTTTGGCCACTTGCAGTCGACTAAAAAATATTATTGTTCTTTTCATTTTATTTTCTTATCGAAATCAAATGACGTCTCCGATGGCTAAATGGTTAGATCAACGCCTCTTAGTCATGACTGTGCTTGGGGTTCTGGGTTCGATACCTACTAAGGTATATGAACCCACTCTGTAATTAGGATTTACCCTGTTGAGGAGTTTAGAAAAAATATGTTATAAAAGAATTTTAAATACGGATATCAAATAAATGTAATATGTAAATAAGGAACTGTTTTGAAAAACTATTACTATTTTATTGGTTTTGATTTAATAGTTCATTACTGTTTACTTACCACTCCTTTTATTTTTATGCTTGTTTGTAATACATGTTATATTAGTCATTCTCAAAAGAGTTTAACTTCTACGACAACATTGTCCTTCATGTTCATAACATATAAGTGGGTCTAGCTAACTATTATCCACCTATTATCCAATAAATAGGCTACTGAACTAGCAGAAATTTGTCATTTGTTTTGAGTTTGAGTAGCAAAGAATATTGTTTATGCTCACTTAGATTTGCAACTTTTTAATTAATATGTATACCAGTATAGTCAGGTACAGATTGTGTCATACTATTTGATTATTTACCTGAGTCTGTAATGAGGCGTTAAACCACATCCTAGTAGAATGTTTTTTTTGTCTATGCGTCAGGAATGAATTAGCAGCATTTTAACAAAAATTAACTTCTACATTTTCACAAATACAATTGTAACAAGAAATAACGAAATACAAGGTCTTAATTATTATTATTTTTATATTATTGTTTGTTAGATTAGATTATTGTTATTCATTTTCTAAAATTTCATTAAATTTCTGTGCGACAGATTCAAATATTTTGTTGCAACTTTGATCTGTTATCTTTCATACGAGTATTTCTCTTAATTTAAGAGACTATATCCACTAACTTGCGTATCAAGCCTTAGAAGGAATTGTTTAATAATTTGATAGAATCTGTATCTTTCAAAGTCAGTACCAGTACCTAATCTTGAATAGAAGACATTTTTACTATGTACGTAAGCGTGCCTGAGTGTCTGGTCGCAAATATGGGGAACCGGGTTCGATCCCGATCGACGCGAAATATTTAGAATTCTGACAAAGTTGACCTCTGTGGTGTACTCACCAAGCCATCATTACCGAAATCTGTGTACAAAGCAGATTGGCACACCCAGCAATGGGTAATTTGTCGTGATGATGTATTTATTTATTTTATTATGTGAAAATATCGAAACCAATATAAATTCAGAGTATGGTAGTTTAAGCTAGTAGTACCTAGGGTACCTTTATAACCAGGGTATGGCCATGGTCCAAGATCACTGCCATTGTCGGTAATTCATTTCCCTATTTATTTGTAATAAATGTGATATTATATTAAAAAAGAATATTAAATTATCACACTGTGAATTTATAAAGGCAATAAAAAATAATTAATTTAAGAGATACACAATTATTATTAAGACATACATTTAGAGGTTATGTAGAATATATGATATGGGTTGTTGTTGTTATTATCACATCTAATTTAATATCTGTAGTTCTTATTTACATAATAATTGTATATTCTAAACTTACCTTTTAAAAATTTAAATGATTGTGCTTAATATTGGTAATTTATAGATGTTTTCAATATGGCAGTAATCGTGGTGGGTATCCTAACAAACTATACAAGTAAATAAAATAAAAATATTACTTGCACTTTAAATACATATTAAAATGATAATTAAATGTGTTTTTCATTAAAATAAAACAAATAGCCACGAAAGTACATAATAATTTACGCAAGAACAACACATATAACAGACGGGCCGGTAATGGCGGACGAAACGTGAGCCACGCCATGGCCATACCCCATATAAAGGTACCCTAGTAGTACCTACCTTGTTTCAGAAAAGAGCACCAATACCAATTGAAATATATTATTAATACATAATATAAGAAAAGAAAAGTGAAATCTACTAGGTAACTAATTTAAATATTATATGTATATTCATTTATGGCTTTCACAGAGTGCTTTCTCGTACATTTCGGTAACTCATCTTTTCGTGAATTTATTCTGTTCGCGTAGAGGACACAGAGATAAATGAAAATGAAACTATAAATTATGATAATGAACTTGAAACGTTAATGTGTTTTATATGATAGATAATTCGTTTCAGGCAATGAAATTTGAATGTAACATACCTATCTTGTCGTGAAGAGTTAAGTTAATAATGTGCATTTAAATTCATTGTAAATTCAATTTGTCATAGTTTTGTTGGACCGGATATGACTGATACATGTTCGCTACCATTAGTCTAGTGTAATATCATCACTGCCATTTAATGAAACAAAGACATATTCTAACCTTGACTGTCAGGTGCATGCTAATTCATTATAATATATTAAATAAAAACTGTCACATTCAATTCAAATGAACAAAATGCGCAAGAGATGAAAGTAATTTATGCAATAAGAGTAAAAAATTGATATAAATATTATGTCACAAATATGACATTTCTTACGGGACCTATTAAAATATATGAGCGATTTTTTGTTTGTTTACTACATAGATATTAAAGCAGGTACAACATAAATTAGTAGTATTTTATGTATATAGGCGGTGTACACAAAAGTAGTCAGCGCCGACAGCGGACAAAAATGACAAAATGGTTACTCATTGAAACATAGCAAGGTTATGTTTTATGTCAGAATAATTTTTCAATTTCTATTTTATAAAATATTCGCAATAAATGCGAATGATAAAATGTCAAATATTATGTGATGCTTTGGGGGATGTAATAATTCTCACAAAATTACCGATTGAAGTATCAAATTTTATAAATTTCCTAGAAAATTATATGAGCAACAGATGTTTTAGAAAATAACTTTTTCTTCTACTAACGTGAAAAATTCTTTTAGATATACATATTTTTTCATTGTAAAAGATGCTTATCGTATGAATAAAATTCCAACAATGGTCGTCTGATTGCAATAATGAATTATATAAAAATGTATTTCTTAAGTTTATATTTGAACAAAATATAATACAAGAAGCAGAAAATTGTCATAAACTTGTATAGTATTTGCAGTTGTATGAAATAGAAGTCTATTTTTGACATAATTCGTCTATTTATTATAGATTTTATACATGTAATGTTAATGTTAAAGGTAGAAATTCACATGGTTCGTATTTTTGGTGTATTTTCTTTTCCGAGCTAGGGCAACTGATTCCACTTAGAGCCTGGTATATTTTCAATGAAGAATCATCTTCATTTATTGCGAATATAAAAGAAAGATGCTAACATCATACACTGATAACGTAATATGTAGAAATATTCTTCTTTTCAATCATTCAAGTTTTCCAATTTTTTAATCTCAATTTCCATGTATTGTGCATCTTGTAACATTCAACTAATATTATAAATTATAATATAAATTTAAATATGATAAAATGGTTTACAGAAATCACACATATTATGTATTTGAATTTCTGTTAATATTGCCATCTTAATTGGCACTAGTGACATTGACATATCGAGGTGATAAAAACAATCAAAATTAATAGATTGAGCTGGATTGGACACGTCGAAATAATGAACGATTCAACTCCAACAAAAAGAATAATGCACCAAAAAAATTTCGGAAAGAAAGCGATCGGAAGACCGAACACATGAATCATAGATCAAATCCAAAAAGACCTTAAAAACCTCAAAATCACGAACTGGAGAGAGAAAGCACGGAACAGAGAGGAATGGTGACGAATTCTAGAGGAGGCCAAGACCCATGATGGGTTGTAGCACCAGAGATGATGATGATGATATTGACAAATTAAAAATCAAGATCGCCTTAATACAGCAAAAAATAGGTGTACGAGATTTTTTTGCAAGCAAGTGTACATACATAATTTTGTCAAACTATTTTGTAATTATTTAAAGAAATATGCAGCAATTCGTAGCAGTTTTATTTAAGCCTGTATTACAGTTTCGGCTTAAATTTTGGTTTAGGTAAACTTGCGCTTAGGTTTAGCCACTGCTCTGTATCACGGATCACCTCAACTACAGATAGGACAGCTAATGTATTTTTCGAAATACAAAATAGTGACATCTACAGATTGCTTCCATGAACTAACGCACACTGTGATGGCTTGGTCGGCTTGGTAGTTTGTGACATAGGAGACATGTTATATATAGATAAATTGAAATTTTGAATTTTTAAAATAAAAGACATAAGAAAATTGAATATAAGTACATACATATATTTTAAAAAATCACAATACAATAGCTATAAATTCATTTCTAAATAAATTTAAAATTACTTGTCAGATAGACATACACTTCTATTTTAATTTTTGTTAATATGTAATATAAAAGGATATTGTAAACGGTACGATATTTCGTCATTAAATTTAAAAGTAAACGTCTATTTGCTTCTTTGCACTGCACTTTATATCTAACAGCACCACGAATGTTCATCAGCTTATTACGTCAAAAAATAAACACAGTTAATACACTTTAAAACTGGAGAAATCACGAAATAAATCACTACTGGCACTAAAACTAAATCTATAAACTATTACAAATTGGATTACCAAATAATTAAAGATGTTAAAGCGTATGTTCAATGACATGTGTGATGACTTATGTGACTTTACACTTCAAAATATTGCAAAATGTTTTGAACTCAAAGGTGACTTAATCCATTTTCTTAAAATTTAAGCACTGTCGCGCCTCTACAGTTTGCTTCCTGGAACTATGACAGTGTTTTGGCACATCCATTTAGCTGTCCGGTGCCTGCTCTGTATTCACTGAACTCAATATATATGCGCCGTCAGCTTCATATGGTGCGAAGAGAGAAAGCATGACGTGGGGTTTTTCCGTCTTCGTTTTTTATATCCTAAGTTACAAATTTATTTTCATTGACAAATGTCAAATAGTTATAGTCCTTAGTGCACTTTAGATTATGTTATTTACATTCTTATTGTCTATATGAAAGAAGCCTCTATTTTCATTTGCTCTTCTATTGGAGTCAAAACGGCATTGTTTTCTCAAAAACCTACAAAAACTTATTGTATAAATAAATGTCTAATACTTATTTTGAAATCAATTTCTATAATTTGAAGTGAAAATTTGATTACATGAAGAAAGGAATATTCAAGAATGGACTCCATTCGGATTTACAACTATTTATGCAATAACTCTACCATATTGCGACTTAATTTTTATATAAATTTGACATTGACATGTGGGGTTAATATAATTTTGTTTTATGTAATTTTTATAGAGAATGTAGGGCTGGTTTGCGAGTGCGTAAAGGAGGGAAAACCCCCGTGTTTCTATCGCTCTCGGCCTGTTTTGTTATTATAGGAATCTCGCATCATGGCGCATTCCAATAATATAATATTGAGTTCAGTGTCTGTATTACAGTACAAAG